>CALNXK010000076.1:1602500-1742500 GCA_942486035.1 Porites lobata | reverse complement strand
CTCAGTCACCTCAGTTACCCTAGTAAAACTAGTAAACTAAGTCACTATAGTCAGCCAAGTCACCCTAGTCACCAAAGTCACCCCAGTCACCCAAGTCACCCAGGTCACCCTAGTCACCCCAGTCCCCCTAGTCACCCAAGTCACCCTAGTTACCTTAGTCACCCTAGTCACCCTAGTCACCCATGTCACCCCAGTCACCTTACTCACCCTAGTCACCATAGTCATCCGAGTCACCCCAGTCATCCTAGTCACCCAATGCACCCCAGACACCTTAGTCACCCTAGTCACACTAGTAAACTAAGTCATCCTAGTCACCCAAGTCACCCTAGTCACCTTAGTCACCCTAATCACTCCAGTCACCCAAGTCACCCTAGACACCTAAGTCACCCCAGTCACCCTAGTCAAACTAGTAAACCAAGTCATTATAGTCAGCCAAGTCACCCTAGTCACCCAAGTCATTCAAGTCACCCCAGTCACCCAAGTCACCCAGTCACCCTAGTCACCCCAGTCACCTTAGTCACCCTACCCCAGTCACCCTAGTCACCCAAATTACCCCAGTCACCCAAGTCACCCTATCACCCTAGTCACCCACGTCACACTAGTCATCTTAGTCACCCTAGTCACTCTAGTCACCCAAGTCACCCAAGTCACCTCAGTCACCTCAGTCACCCTAGTCACCCTAGTAAAACTAGTAAACCAAGTCAGTTAAGTCACCCTAGTCACCCAAGTTACCCCATTCACCTTACTCACCCTAGTCACCCAAGTCACCCTAGTCATGCAAGTCATCCTAGCCACCCAAGTCACCCCAGTCACCCTAGTCACCCAAATCACCATAGTCACCCTAGTCACCCAAGTCACCCCAGCCACCTTAGTCACCCTATCACCCTAGTCACGCAAGTCACCCTAGTCACCCTAGTAACCCTAGTCACACAAGTCATCCTAGTCAACCTAGTAACCCAAGTCACCCTAGTCACCCGAGTCACCCTGGTAATCCCTACTCACCCAAGTAACCAAAGTCACCCTAGTGACCCTAGTCATGCAAGTCACCCTAGTCACCCTAGTCATGCAAGTAGCCCCTAGTCACCTAAGTCACCCTTGTTACACAAGTCACCCTAGTCACTCAAGTCACCCAAGTCACCCCAGTGAACCTAGTCACCCTAGTCATGCTAGTAACCCAAGTCATTCTGATCACCCTAGTCACCCTAGTCAGCCTAGCTACTCTAGTCGCCCAATTCACCCTCAGACTTGTCACCCTCGTCACCCTAGTCACCCAAGTCACCAAGCGCTAGGATTTCAAATCCTATGGATGACAATTTTTTGGTTCCATGCTCAGAGATCATGGGAAACTATTCCTAACAATTTTTTGGTTCCTTGAAAATTCATGGGAACCCATAATGTACAGAAACATGTTGTTAAACATACTTTAAAATTAAAGAACATCAGAGTGCACTATTATTTATAAAAAACTTCAGTGTCCATTAAAATGTCAGAAGAAGGCCAATTTAAGTGTTAAATGTGTATGCACTAAAGTGTCAAAAACTCCAGACACCTCTTAGATCCAACTAAAGAAGAAGAAGACGAAAAATGTTTGCTACAGATCTTCTGTTTTCGTAAAGAGATTTGGGCCTCATCATCAGTTTCAATAGTGAAATTATCACTAACAGACCACCTTCTAAATGTTTTTAAACTTTTGGAGTCATAATATTTTTTTCTTGGCACTGAAAGCCATAACAATCACTGTTGTTAACTGTAAACATCTTTCATGCGTGACTTATCAGTAACATGCAATGCACTTTGGGAACAATTCAAGATGGTGGACGATAAAAAAACGGTATCTTTTTTTAAAATTTCGTATATACACAAGCTGAGTCATAAAGAATTGCTCTACTAGTTAAGAATCCAAATGGAAAAATACTATATTTGTGTCTGAATATATCAGGATATGTCACTGGAAAACCATTTTTCAGTTCCAATATTTTAAGATCACGGTAACAACACAATACCGAAAACGATTGTTACTGTGACATCCTAGGGCTTGTTGATTTTCTAACTGACTGGATAACCATTTACAGCCTGCCCCTCACTTTTGATTATTGGCTGGGTTGGTCAGCAAAACAAAAATTAATTAATTAATTAATTAATTGATTAAAGAAAAGAAAAAAAAGTTAACTTAATTGGGTTATAAACAGGTAGATGATTTAGGCAGCTTACATGGGCTTTGAAAGTATCTAAAGAGCAGTGTTCACTTAAGACAGAAGCAGGCAAATTGTTCCATTGTTCTTGAGAAAAAGATAGATACTCAGAGGACAGGCTAATTTGAAGGGGATGAAACTTTTTTGGTCTGAGTGACATGTCCTGTGTGTGACAGGGTGCAGAAGTCTGTTAGAGTTAACAGAGAGAGGCCCCCAGGTGATCTTAAAGAGGGTCATGAGCCAACTGTCAATCCGACATCGCTCTAGGTTACGCAATCCCAGCATGTTGGTGATGCTAGATGTGTTGTTGTATTTACTGGTTAATTGCATGACTGGTTGATAGACTGACAGACTCACTAGTTTGATTGATTAACTGACTGGCTCACTGTTTCTCCAGTTGTACCGTTTTCAGAACTTAAGACCGAATCCACCATCACATTGAGTAATTTTGATTTTCATCTTGTACTACAATAATTTAAAGCATATTGCATTCTTTCTTACATTTATCAAAGACTAAAGATGTCACAGTACATGGTATATATGCACGCAACATAATACTGTAAGAAAGTTAAAAGAGTTGTTTACCATGTCTTCAGAGCTGTTGTTTCTTCCTTGCTGATCTTGTTTTCTGATTGTATCATGTTGTCCTTCAGGTTACCATGCTATTCTTCTTCATCAAGACTCACAAATATGTCAAAATGACCAGTCCATCACTAAAAGAAAATATCGTTGATAAAAATTGACTTGAACTGACCCAACTTTTTAAAGAATTAAGAACTTGAGTAAAAATTAAATTATGGCTCTTTTTTTTCATTTGTACAAAACAAAGCTGTGTGTTAGAGGTGGATGTTTGCTGGACTCATGCTCTACAAAAGCTGTTCACTCACAAAAGCACTGCAGGGTGCATCAGTTTTGGATTTCTGGTGGAATTCAAATTACAGAAGCACTGACTAAGACAAATTCTTTATTAATTTCCTAACAAATTCATGTAGACCAATTAAGTGACCAAAAGTGATCAAAATAATTACCTGAAAGGCTCAGGTAATCATTAGGATTTGGACAAATTATTCCCTAATTCCTTGAGTATACCATTTGATTACCTATTAATATTATGGGTGACGAATTACACTTGAAATCCTTGTATACATGTTTCTTATACATGTTTATCAAATTGATAGCGGAGCTCTCGTACGCAACGGAGCACCATGGGTAACAAAATTTGGTAAACTATCCCTCCGAAAAAATTTGGTTATGACGTTAGCGTACGCCCACCCGTACACACACTTCATGTTAACCTATGTCAAACTTGTTTACTGATAGCTGAAGCTGTCAGAGTATTGTGTCATCTTAGGATGTTTTTAACTGTCTTTTTCTACTGGATGTACAAAATGAAATACAGCTGCTATCAAGATTCTTCTGTAATTCATGGTTTGTTTCTTGCGCTTTTGGTTGAGAAATGCACTGCTTGTCAAAGTCATTGGAAATCCAATTTCGGATGGCATCATTTTCAAAACTGAGCTTACTCACTTGCCCTTGCTTGAGGCGTACGAGGGTTGAAAAGTCTTAAGCAATTCTGGCCTCACGTGATGGCCTTCAGAAGCAGCATCTCGACTGGTAAGCCTGAGCAATTATTGTCTTTGACGTGTTTTTTTTTTCCGGTTTCCTAAAGTTAAGTCGAGCGTAGTTTATGCGGCTAGTTTATGCACGAGACAATGATGTGACCTACAATAGTATCAGGTTTAAAAAGCCTTAAGACATTTTTTGACCTCAAATACAAAGAAAACGTTCTGAAGAATATTTATTTATGATTTTGGCTGTAAAAGGAAAGCTCTGAGCGATTTTCTTGCCATGATTTCATCTTAAAAAACACCGGGAAGCTGGCATAAAACATAAATAATCTCATGCGTACCTGACTCATGATTTTCAGACACTTTACTCTCCATACTTGTATTCGTGAATGAAAATTATTGTCTCTGTACATGTTTTACCGAATTGTATTTATTTCATTGATTGTTTGTTAGAAGTCGCAATTTTTATCGCTATGCTAGTTGTTTTCAGTCATACATAAACATTGCATGCAAGAGTATTCAAAATGCCGTGCGTAAATATCACTCGCCTTTAAAAATTACACATTACAAAACCATAAACAGTTTTATAAGTAAACGGAAATAAAACCTAATAGCTTAACAAATTCTCTATCATGTTGAAGTGTAAAATGGTAACTCTATTAATGTTCATTCAAATACTTGACAGCTCGCACTGCAAATTTGTCCAAAATGAGAACCCTTCCGACTGGCTGAAAAGGTGATTTTGGGAATTTTTTTATCGTTTTCACTAAAAGCCCAGGATCATTATGCAGGGTATTAAATTTTAATACCCTGCATATCACATAGGACTAGATTTTTTACGCGGGATGACGTAGTCAGCCAGCATCTAAAATCTAGAGCACATTCCTTTCGTATTCTTGGGAGTAAACAATTGCCTTGTTTTTCCAACTTTTCCGCATCCCTAGCCCGTCCCAAAAAAATTGTGTTATTTTTATTGGCTGCAACTTCGAATCACGTGCAAGTCAAGTTGGATTGCACAACCAGAATAAATATACTGCATCAGCAAAGAAGGGAAAAGTGAGCTTACTGGTTTCTTGATTTACAGTCAAAATCTAGAATGTCTAGAATTTATTACTTACGAAGCCGTAGCTCGCTCGGTCGCTTTGCGGCCTAAAAAGAACGCTCCGCTGGCTAAGAAACTCTTGAAGTCAAAACTTGTATGTAGCAATATGTAGCATGTCTATCAAAAAGCTTTAACGCTGTAAGTCCCAATAGTGCTAAAAATCATTTTTCTCCTAACGATATCCATAGACTATCAAGAGCAAAGTCTGTAAGAATTGACAAAATGATCACAAAGAGAAAAATATTTGATCTTTCACCAAATTCTCTCAACTAATTCTTCAAGGAAATGTATGGAGATCAGTTTGGAGAATTTGTATGTGGATATTGCATTGGGACTTAAGAAAATGTTAAATTGGGCTACAGGCATGCCTTGATGTTCAAAGGCCGTTTCACGTGAATCCACATGTAACATAATCCTTGACTATTAATGTGACAAGCTGCACAGCTTTCAATTTTCACAGCTTTTCAAAATAACATTGAAATTTTTTCTACAAATTAGAATGGTTCATTAGTTTTTCAAAGGAAATCGTTAATTTTGCTCTGACAGGCGTAAAGTACAGTCGGCGACGCAAAACAATGGTTTTGTATGTTGAAAAATCACTGAATAAACATGGGAGTCACTCTTTCATGTTAATTAAATATTTTTACCTGTTTTTTACAGCTGTGTCTGTGAGGCTAAAACATAACTTAAGATTGTTATAAATTCCAGTAAAATACGATGTATAAAAAAGAAAAGAGAAGACTATTATTATGATTGTTTTAGAATCGGGTATACCGGTAAATCTATAAAGTCCAGCATTGTCTTTCGTGTCGTAACAAGTCATTTTTAGTGTCCTAAAAATAAATACGCAAAAGCTAAAGTAGAGCGACCACAAAAAGCTTATTTTTGTCCTGAACATTTCACCGATAATACAGAAAGAAATACTTCCGTTCTGCGCTTAAACGACGACTTTCCAATGATCTACTCAAAAGAGATAATAGTTTTGGGATGGCAGCCATTTCATTGAAATCATAACAGTTTTCCCTGAAAGCTCCACGGCCCACGGAATCTCAGTCAATCTTAAGCGAATTTTCTTTTCAACCTAGATAAAAAAGATTAGTAAAAAGAATAGTGCCCTTACTTTTGACCCAAAAATTTTTGTAAAAAATACATAAACAGACCACAAATCTTACTTTTCCATTTAAAAAACATGAAATATTCGGCGGCATTGCCCATGTTTCTCATACAGCGCGAAAACTTACTTTTTTTCGGATTCTCAGGAGGTCAAAGGATGTGATTTTTCACAAAAAGAATATTCACAATATTCTGCTTGACTTGCTCAGAAAATAATTTGTTTAATTTTTAATAATTAACTAACAGCTCCCTGATTTATTGATTTGGGCTAACAACTTGGAGGTCTGGGCACCCCAGCTAAAATGTTTGGGAGACCAAAGGGCTCCCTGAAAATTTTATTTGGGCGGCTATCTAGAGATTTTTAGGTTAAATATTGCTTGGGAGCCCAAAGGGCTCCCTGAAATTTTCCCTAGAGCACAGCCTTGCAGCCCTTTAGGTATTGAAAGTATGAAACATTACAAGCTATTGTTGAATGTGGAAGTGCATTTTTTAAGGAAATTAATAAAGGGAATCCAAATTTAAGTAAACTACCCCATACTCTTAACATATATGGTGGTAATATTGATTAACTTTTGTTTTGCGTAGCAAAGAGTCCCTTGTCTGTAACTCATCTTCTATACTCATCTTCCTCTTTTTTTTTTTTACAATAGTGCATTAGTCCTTAACAGAACATCTTCGTCTCTCTTGCACACATTTGTTGTTGATACACTACTCAACTTCCCATTGCCATTCAACATACTGGTAATTCTTTCTAACACCAACACATCCCGGGTAATGCCTTCGGGCGTCTTCCTGTCTAACAGAAAAGTCCCGGCATTATAGAATTCTCTTCATGAAAACATTTTGTAATGTGGTCAATGCTATAATTTGTTGTGCAAAGGAAGCTCATGCTTCGATATGGATATTGAATGAGTGCAATTTGTCTTGCAAAATTGTGAAATACTGCAGAATTACAGGGTTAAATAGGGCAAAAAAGAGCAAATTCTGTCTGAGGTCTGTATGATTAAAAAAGTTTGCCTCATAGTACTGTTTATATCTACCTAGAGCTACCGTGATGAAAAAAAGTATATTTAAAAGGCTGGTTTACACACCATCAGATTTGTTGCCAAGATTTAAATGTAAAGTAAACTTTACTCACACAAAAAAATCGGGCCTGATTTTTTTTATTTTGGCCTCCCTTTTAGACAGAGGGGTGCAACGTGTGAATTGGCTGCCACCTAGGACATCGTATATTTCGGGGCTGTCCATGAAGACTATGAATTAACCTTATAATTTTTGGTGGCTGACTATGTTATTTTGTTTGGGAAGAATTGGTTTTTCAGGCCTAATCTACTGTGATCGAACATGATTGATATTTTTGGGTGTACGTGTAAATATAAGACCATTAACTCAATGAGAAACTTGTTTCACTCTTGGACTGTCAAATTATTTTTCTTGAAAATCAATTAGCCTTTGCCTCAAAAGTTACATGAATGTGCCCTAAAGTTAACTGATTTGTGGATTACAAGTACATTGTTTGATTTAAATTATTAATTTATCAACAAGAACTTCGCTTTTAGCCCAGCTAAATCTATATATTTATAAAGTGAGAACTTCATGCACTGAAAAGTTTAGAGCTTAAGTTTATAATTTCCAGAATTTTTCAACAAAATACCTGATAGAATCATTCTCGATGTGCTCATTTGTGAGTTTAAGTTTTCTAAAGCATCTTTTAGTGCCCTGACATCTTCATTCATAACATTTTAAAAAAAAAGTCTTTGCTGCCATCTTGTCACTGAGACATACAGAAGGTTGCCATGGTAATATTGAAACCTCACATGTGAAATTGTAAATTAACGCTGAAATTTTGCACCAAAATTAAGGAGTAATTTATCATCCATGATATTATCACAGTTTACAGTTTTGTAATACGATGAATTAATAAAGAAAGTAATAATTAATTTCTTTATTAATGATTTAATGGTCAAATTCCACTTGTCCAAAAATTTGAAGGGGCTTGTTAAAATGACTCTTGGGCTAGTACACATGCTTCACTGTAGCTACAGCTAGACCTAGGGACAAGCTGTAAAACTGACTTTCTTTGCAGCCTTCTAGACAGCAATATTTATTTCTTAATTGTTACTCTAACATTATTGACGAGAAAAAGGGGCCACACAGGTTTCCAAACAAGACCCCCATAGTGAGGGTTCATTGGGCTGCCAACTGCCTGATGCAATGGTTTAATACTTTGAGAAGTATAGATTATAACAACACTTTTTTCTGGCTTGAGTTAGCCTGCATAGCAGACATTTCCATTTCCTTTAGGCCAAGCGGGGCAGATGCGAAAGATGCACGAGGCAAAAAGGAGCAAGACTGCTACGCAGTTACAGGTATGGAATAGTGGCTTGGGTATTGAATTATAATTACCATAAAATTTTGTGAATCTAGCTTTAAAGTTTCGTCAATTATAATTGTTTATTTGAACAGCTACATCAAACACTTCACAAGAAGGTGAAACAAGAAGGGGACTGCAGCCAAACTGTGTCCTACAATGGTTTCTGGGATTATTCAGGGTTAACAGAAAGTTTTGAAGTAGATGGCTGAGTTGTCAAAGAAAGCGGGCAGTCCAGGGATATTTTAAACAAAAAATGCCGTCCGTAAAGAAATGCTGAACAGAGTAGCCAGGCTGATACTAACCAAGTAGGCAATGATTTTTGCCAGCAGCCAGCTACTTTTGACAACCCTGTCGTTACTGGAGATGCGCCAGTCACCTATTGGCCAAATTTTTTTCCATGTCACTAGTAACAATCCCAGAAGTTTTGACTCCATGCAGTTTCCTTTTTGTTTCTAAAGTGACAAGTGTCCAGGCAGGTCATGTAGCAGCTGCTTGGAAGCTAAAAGCCAATTGGTTTGCTACCCAAAACCGGAAAACAATGGTAAACAAATGAATTACCATTGTCTAAAAGAATGAATCAGAAATGACCTTATGAACAGCTGCTACATTCCTGGTCCAGGAACCTCCAAGTCGTTCTTGAACAATTTCGCTTCACCTGATCACTTTTCAACCAACATCTTGGTGTCTTGGTGTCTGCCCCTGAGCCACATCTTCACCCAAAACTTCCTTAGGTTCCCCCACCCACCCCTCACCCCAGGCGTGATATAGAATGAAACCTGTATATCACGGAACCCATATTAGAGGACGGGGATGATTAAAATCCCAGGAAAGTGCTCTCTTGGAATTACCTGATGATTTTAAACCTAAGTTCAAGTTAAGCAAAGTTAAGCATACCTCACAAGACCTGTGCCTTGATTTTTCACGATTTCTGCCATGCTACATCCGTGAATTTCTATGTCAAAAATGACGCCAAGCGTTGACGAACAAGTTAAAGAAACGGTGGAGGTCAAATCGGAGTTCCTGAAGTCTAATTATGTTACTTTGTGTCCAATTTAAAAACACACGTGAGTCTGCAAGTCCACTCCGTCGCCGCATTCGTTTCTTTTTAGTACCCAGTCTCATTTTGCGCGTGAGCCTCACGCGCGAGATAATACAATACTCGTTTCGCGTTTCTCGAGTACACTCGACTCGGGCGTAAACGCGCTCTAGTTGTTTTGTAATGCAGTCTTTTGCAAGACCCGAGCTTCGAGGGACTCAGAAAAATATATATTCCTACGATTTATGGGTCAGAATCAGATAAATAGTAGATCTTAATACGTCTAACAGTGATGAGTATTTCAACTGGCATAGGGGTAGAAATAGCTCCCCCTCCTTGCTTTATGCTTTTGTTTCCCCCACTAAAATGCTCCATTTTCCCTACTGAAATGCTCGGTCTTTCCCAAAAAAGACACTAAAATGCTCGGATAATGCTCATAATTGAAGGCTTTTTCATCAATTTTAAACGCTAACGCTAACAAAAGCATATATAGTTGGTAAATTTCACGGGCACGCAATGGATCTGTTCCTTAAAATATCAGTTCTTCAGGCAACTCGCTAACTGGGAGATTTGGAAAAAATAATATATCCTTGAAAGGTAAAATTTTTGCTGGGAAATAAACAATTCAGCGTGTCTGACGGGATTGGTTCTTTGGTGTCTCGAATAGCTGGTATGTGCTATTTGTGAGATTCCCCCCACCCCCCCTTACCCCCCACTGAAGGGCTGAATTTTGCCCTGTGTCCACAACCAAACTGACCAGTAATGTCTGGACTTTCGTTTGCTGGGAAACTTCCCAGTAAGCCAGGTCTCCCAAAATGCTTAAAATGACTTCAGAAAGCTTTATTCATGCTTTGTTGTTGTTTTTAGGTCTTTTTCTCAAAATTTCCCGTTGGGTGCTCCTGAGATTTATATAGAAATGATCTAAGGGGCAACAAAAATTACTTCGAGTTAGCGGGAGGTTCTAGTCATAGGAGGGGTTCGAGTTACCGAGGGTAAAATTATGAAGGAAATCCTGGGGAAATCGATTTTCGAAATCGATTTTTCGGGCCTCAAAAGCTTCTGTAATTTTCTGGTTAGTAGCTACCTATCAAGTAGATATCAAAGAGTACGATACGATGGATCAGTCTCAGAATTGTTACCCGTAAAATATACCTCAGGGTTCGATCTTGGGACCTGTGCTTTTTACTATTTAGATTAATGATTTAACCAGTGTTATTACCCATAGCCAACCCGCTGCATATGTTGATGACAGTCAATTGCCCAATAAATTTTCTGTATCAGACTCACAAATCCTGAGAAGACAAAATTAGTGGTTGTTGGTTAAGTACAACTTATTAAGAGGCTACCTCATATCTCCTTATCCCTGTTAGGAAAACTATTTCACCAATGTCAGTTGCTTGATCATTATCTTACCTAGGATGTACATGTTACTACAACAGTCTCTAGTTGCATGAACCAGTACGGTACAGATAGGTAAAATTAAACAACTTTTGGATAAGAAAACCCTTTTATTACTGATAAATAGCTTTGTTTTCAGTAAACGTTTTTATTGTTCCTCAGTATGGGGGAACACATCTAAACGTAACCAGAGTTGTATCAGGTTTAAAGAAGTTTGACGACATCTCCCAGGGACGGAGATCTCTTAAATGGTTAGATGTTACGGAAAAGGTTCTATTTAACGACTTAGTTTTAGTATTGAAATGTGTAAATGGCTTAGCTCCAGATTATTTAGGTAAACATTTTATTAAACATTCAGCAGTTCAAAACAAGAACACAAGGGGATGTAACAATTTTGTGGTCCCCCGAGGTAGACTGTCAATGGACAAAGAGCATTTTATTTTCGGAGTCCAAGGGGAATGGAATGGGTTAGCTGACAATATTAAGAACACTTAAGAGATGTTGATAGTCTTGAGCGGACACTTTTTAATAATATGTCTCAGACGAAATAATTTTGAATATTTTTTAATAATTTTGAATGTGTTTTGAATTTAATTAAACTACTGTAAATAAGTTTTCTTTTCTTAAAAACCAGTATTGTGTAATAGTTAACATTGTGACTGAAAAGCCCTGTTGAAGGGAGTCTAAATAAAGTACGTATGTATGTAATCGAGTAGTCTACGAGTAGTCCCCATTTTTCCTCAGGGATAATAGAGCGAGCGAAACGCGAGCTCGCGTGAAAATCACCCCTCGCCTTTCTCGCGTGGGGTGATTTTCACGCGAGCTCGCGTTTCGCTCGCTCTATTATCCCTGAGGAAAAATGGGGACTACTCGTAGTCTCGTAATCGAACTGCAATATAGATTTAACCAGGGCTAAAAGCGAAGCTCTCGACAATATTTATAGTTTGTTCAACCAAAATATAAAATCATGTAATGCTAAGCGGCGAAGGCAACGCCGGAGAACGGTGAAAAACAACAATAGGTCTAATTAGCAAAAAAGCAACTTTGCACGTGCAGCACACTTTTTTTGTACATTTCTTTGCCGTTGTTTTGCACGACTACAACGTGAAACTTCCAGAAACTTCTTAGTTACACGTTTTTTCGTTCACTTTTTTTTCACTGCCGCTCATTTTTACCTTGCATTGGCGGCCGCTAGCATTTCTCATTTTGTCACCGCCGTTACAAAATTTTAATGTTGTTCTTCCAACAAAAAAATGTCTCCTTTGTTTTTTTATCTCTCGCTCTAAATCTTTTCCGCCCTTTTTCTCGTTGAGCTTCGCTGGCCTGTCGCCTACTTTCTCTTTTTCTCTGTGTTTCTCTTGCTCTGTATTCCAAATTTGTGGACATGACAATTAATCTAAGCTTAATACTTTAGAAAACACGGATACAGAGACCATTTCCGCTTTCCATTTCACAAATGTCCAGTGCTGGCCACAAGATCCCTACTTTCCTTTTTCATCCTTAGTTCCACACTTCTCAGAGGTGTGGAAGTGTGGAAAAGTCTGACAAAGTAAGGATATTGACGCACTTTTCCCACAGGCACTAACCCCTTGTAATTCTTTACTTAGTTCCACTCTTCTCAGAGGTGTGGAAGTGTGGAAAAGTCTGACAAAGTAAGGATATTGACGCACTTTTCCCCCTGTTAAGAACCCCTTGTCATTCTTTACTTAATTCTACACTTCTCAGAGGTGTGGAAGTGTGGAAAAGTCTGACAAAGTAAGGATATTGACGCACTTTTCCCACAGGCACTAACCCCTTGTAATTCTTTACTTAGTTCCACACTTCTCAGAGGTGTGGAAGTGTGGAAAAGTCTGACAAAGTAAGGATATTGTCACACTTTTCCCCCTGTTAAGAACCCCTTGTCATTCTTTACTTAATTCTACACTTCTCAGAGGTGTGGAAGTGTGGAAAAGTCTGACAAAGTAAGGATATTGTCACACTTTTCCCAGTCATGAACCCTTTGTCATTCTTAACTTAGTTCCACACTTCTCAGAGTTGTGGAAGTGTGGAAAAGTCTGACAAAGTAAGGATATTGTCACACGTTTCCCAGTCATGAACCCTTTGTCATTCTTTACTTAGTTCCACACTTCTCAGAGGTGTGGAAGTGTGGAAAAGTCCGACAAAGTAAGGATATTGTCACACTTTTCCCCAGTCATGAACCCTTTGTCATTCTTTACTTAGTTCCACACTTCTCAGAGGTCTGGAAGTGTGGAAAAGTCTGACAAAGTAAGGATATTGTCACACTTTTCCCCCTGTTAAGAACCCCTTGTCATTCTTTACTTAGTTCTACACTTCTCAGAGGTCTGGAAGTGTGGAAAAGTCTGACAAAGTCAGGATAATGTCACACTTTTCCCCTGGTCATACGAAACCACTGTCATTCTTTACTTAGTTCTACACTTCTCAGAGGTGTGGAAGTATGAAATAGTCTGACAGAGTCAGGATATTGTCGCACTTTCCCCCCAGTCAAGAATCCCTTGACATTCTTTCCTTAGTTACACTGCTATGTATGAAATGAGAATAAAGCGCAGTGGGAGTATTTGTTGGTTTTATTCCTGCAACTCGTTTTACATATTTTTAAATGCTATTTTAAGTTTAGACAACAATTCTATGACTAGAAGATATTAGCCTTGTTTCACTGCCATCTGTTTGAATACCAGACCATAAAACAAGCCTACGTTTTCTCTGTCACGAAGTCCCCGTCAGTCCTTTATCTTCGTTTAATTATTTATTTATTTTCAACGGAAACCTCAACAACGTCATCTCATCTATGGATTTTTATGTTTGAAATTTTTCATCTCAATGTGCCATATATGAGACGTGTTATTCTGGGTTTTTCTCCTTCCTATAGATCTATTCGGCTGACTCAATGTCGTACCCAATTCAAACCCTTTGGGTATAAAACGTATTGTTTTAGGAATTTCCATATCATTTAACGACGAGTTGACTGGTTTGGTGTTCATAGATTTTCGCAAAGCTTTTGATGTAATTGATCATGAACTTCTTCTAAAAAATTTGTCTATGTTCGGCGTTCGTCCCTCTTCCGTCACTTGGTTTAAATCGTACCTGTCTGAGAGAAAGCAGTTTATTACTTTAGGGAAAGTTAAATCTGAACAGCTGACCGTAAAGCAAGGTGTGCCTCAAGGGTCAATTTTAGGTCCGGTGCTTTTCGTTTTGTTCATCAACGATATTCCTTTTTATGTTCACAAATCAACTATGGACATTTATGCAGATGATTCCACCTTGTCCTCAAGTTCAGACTGGAAAACATTTCATCACTAAACCAATCATTATCAGATGATCTGGTAGAGATAGAGAGATGGGCTAGAGGTAACAAACTGTACATAAATACGCAAGCGTCTATGGAGTCGTATAGACCAAGATTCAGGAAAGCTGGAAGTTGTAACGAATACCGCTGAAATTGAGCAAGTCGGGAGTCATAAACTTCTTGGCTTGATCATCGACGAAGACCTAACTTACGAAGTACATGCCGATGAACTCTGCAACAAGCTTTCCAAGCGTCTCGGCCTTTTACGCCATATCAGCCCATACTTGAAGAAAAATCAGAAAATCATTTATTTTAACGCAGTCATAAAACCACGCATGATGCGTGCAACCTCAGTATGAACATCGTCCAATAAAATGCTACTGAGAGAGTTCTCCGAATGCAAAACTGGCGGCACGCATTATCCTGAGTGCCCCTCGCACTAGTCAGCGAACAGTGACATTGTTTAACAATAAAATATATTTATGGTGGCTCCCTTTTTACAATCGCTGTGCGCTTGCTTTCAGAAGGATAAATGGAACACTGCCTCAAAATTTAAACACATCCTTAAGAAAAAACTCAGATAACAACGCAAGAATCACATGAAATTGTAATTTAAACTTACTGTCCCCCCTCCACAAAAACATCTCAGAGGGTATTCTGCTACACAGCCGTTTTTAGGGTCGTCACGCAACGCTCCTTAGTGGGGAGGAGCATTGCGTGACGACCCTAAAAACGGCTGTGTAGCAGACTACTCAGAGGAGGGATGCATCTTTGCAGTTTGAACTGCTAAGGACTGGAATAACTTACCCCGAACCCTAAGAACTAAGAAGACTTTGAAATCCTTCAAGTCAGAACTATAGAAAGTACATTTAAATTCCCAAAAGATTAATTAGGGATCTTTTGATATTAATTAATGACATCACTTCGTTCTCATGAGTATTAATTCTCATTGTCCTTAATTTTTAACTACTTTTCTTGTTATTAGTGGAATACTGGTAAAAATTTTTACTGTAAATAGTTTTATTGTAATTGTAACCTATCGCTAGTTTTTATTTCATTTCATTGTATTTTTTAATTTATTTTTAGAGGGCCACAAGTTTATCGGTAATTTTAATTACTGTCACGTGTAACCCTCTAAATTTAAATAAAGTCGCTTACCTTATCTTATCTTATAAGGGGGGCGCCGCGTAAAGGATGGACAAGGAAAATAACGTGGGAAATTACCTTCGTTTCTGTCATCATTCATCCGAATATCAGGCAAGCCCTTGAGGAGAAACTTCTTGAACAATGACTCTGAACGTGAGGACTGTGAATGTGATTCCAATTATGGTACCTTATTTCGCGCTTTTATGAGACAGTACTTTTATTTTATTTTTTTTTTAGATTTTTACGATTTTATGTTTCTCACGGGAAGAGTTTCCTTCCCTCTCGCCACGCCCACTCTTTAAAAATAAAAGAAAAAACGCCAGATCCAAGGTTAGGTTATTAACAGTTTTTCGGGACACACAAAGGGAAAAAACAATTGTCACAGGAATACCCAAATCAGTAGTGTTGGACACTTTAGAACCTCCCATCCCTTAGAATTTCCATCCCAGTGAAGCCTGTCATACCCCGCCCCAACCCCTAGAATTTCCGCGATTTTTTCCGGGAGTGATCCAGGTATCCAAGCAGGGTCCCCTGGGATACCCAAAACACTAAAGCAGTATGAGAAGAGATACCCAAATCAAAGTGACATCGCCATATTGGAAAACGAGAAGACCCTGGAAACGAGGTTGTCCCAGCGGTGTTAATCAATCTGCGTAAATCTCGCTAGAGTTTCTAGGCATCCAGAAGTGTCGGAAGTTAACTTGAAGCATACCTTGGTCCTAGACAGAAACAGAAAGGACACTACAAAGCAAATGAAGAATAAACTGCTTAGTGAGTACACAAAAAAGATAGTGTCTAAAAGTACACACGAATGACCACGAACGACCACGAGTGACCACGAATGATCTCGAGTAACCACGAGAGAAAATACATTAAAATATTTTTCTAAAGTCACACTCACGTAACTATCGAGCCCCTTTATCTATTAACCACTATGTAACCGCAAATAAACAATTTACAGCTACTAAAAAATGTAAATAAAAAGTTATTTTTCCCCTCTTTTTTTCAAAAGGGCGGGTCTTGGACAGCTTGGAAGGGACGGATAGGGACGGTGTAATATCCTGTCACCCGTACCCTTTATTCCTGTTTGCCGCCCTTTAATGTTAACTTCGCCTCTCCTTTTTTTCGGAATATCAGGTAATGTTTTTTTGGCCTCCCAGCCCGCTTTTTTTTCTGGAATACGAGGTAATTTTTTTTCGGCCTTAAAGTCCCAGCGGTTAGAAATAAACTAAAATAGTTAAAAAAACTTACAGGTTTATGAGTGTCGGTATAACGACTAATCGTTATTTCTAGACTTTTAAACATGGATACGAGTCGGTTCATAAACAGTATTTTTTACAAACTATTCAGGAAGAATCCTAAACGTTCCGTGAGAGTGGAAAATACGATAACCTATAAAAACAAGAATAAGAATACCAAACCAGTAATACAAAAATGACCACAACAAGACCCTCCCCTAAACGAAAAGTCGTGACGTTATGAATTTTCGAAATATAAAGTTCTAACGAACGAGGGGCTCCAGAAAATTAAAACATCGCATTCATTTTGGTGAACTCTCAAGAGAAACCAGTGGTCAAACAAAGAGCATTATGGTAAGTTATGGGTGTATTTTTCAGACACAACCCACAAAAGGGCACAAAGAATACCAAACCAAATAAAATGGAATGGGTTGTTACCCTTTTAATTTCGAACGTGGGCTATTAAAAAACCCTCACCAGTGGCCATGAAATAAAATTCACCCTCCTTTTCACTTAAAAAACCCTAGCCATGATTCAACTTGTATACCAAAAGTCTTTTTTTAGGACTTATGACATGAATCCTGAAGCTAGTCTGCTACACAGCCGTTCTTAGTGTCGGTGGGGGAGGAGCGTTGCGTGACGACACTAAAAACCGCTGTGTAGCAGACTACCCCAAAGCACACTCAAACCGATGAGGAGGCCTGGGGACGAGGCAAGATTACTGATAGAAACAACACATGTTCAGTAGGAAAGGCTTTACGGTTCTTTATTCACTGTTTCACTACTCGCCAATGACAAAATAATTGCTTTGATAATTTACAGTTGTAGAAAATTAATCACAAAAATTATTGTACAATCTCTACAATTAATTAAATTTAACGCTATGTTGCTGCATTTTCGTTTTTCTTTGTCAGCTGATTACACCAAGGACTTGCTTGGTGTCCTTCAATTGGCCACTTTAGAAGGGAGAAAGGAACTGGAACCGAACTGCGTCCCGCACTTGTTTCTGGGAAGGTTACTGGGAACGAGTCGGTTACGATTATTTTCGTTGTCCCTGGTAACAGTCCCAGAAGTCTTTTCGAAACTTTACTCGGCCCAGACTCCTTCTCGTTTCTAAAGTGGCGAATTTCTTGTTAATACGTAACATAAACAAAATAAAGTTGATTCGTCATATTAGTAATGTACAATGCATAGGGAATATTTATCACAATTATCGATCCGTCATTACAACAAATAACATTTTACTATGTCATACGTCCCCTAAAATACTCCACTTCCGGGTTGCCTCTCAAACCTCTGTTTCAAGGCGAGGCTAAGTACGAAGCTATTGATATCAAAATGGTTTTCTACTCTCATGCAAAGAAAACTTCTTTACACAGGAAATAGCTTGCGCGCAAGCTCTCCGGGGCGCTCTGGCGGCGGAGCGGGAAAAGGAAGAACATCTTGCAACTACGTCTCTAGAATTTGAATTCCGCCTCCAATTCCCCTGTGGCTCCCCGTCGACTGAGCTGCCAGATTTCCGCCAATCAGCGGGAAGCGGAAACGAGCGCGAATGTAAGCAAACATTGAAAACCACGTGCCAAGGGTTATGACGTCATTACCTATGTCATCTCCGCCAATCAACATTTCGCATCGACTTTTTCGATGCAGATAGTCAAATTCCAGAGACGTAGTTGCAAGCTCTCCTTCCTTTTCCCGCCCCGGGGCCAACAGCGCCCCGGAGAGCTTGGTCGCAGGGTACACAGGAAAGGTTTTGCATTTTGCCTCCTTTGTGAGAGTTAAACCCAGAAATGGCCAATTCGAATTCTGCACATTCTATTAGCTGAAACATTAAATAATTTTTCGACGATCAGACCATATCTACAGTATCAGGGTCGATTCTTGAGTAAGCCGCTGGCAACTATGATGTGCTTTAATAACTTGCTCAAAAGACAGCAAATCAAATTTGCCCTTAAATAGATATCCAATGTCGACAGTCGATTATATACTTACTTTTGAGTCAGAGTGCTATATATGTACACTACTATATCAGCTAGAGTAATTTCTGTAATTTAATTTACTACACCTACGCTGTTTTGTACAAACAGCGTTACTTGAAAAAACATGCGCAATGACGTCATGCTTGTCAAAATGCACGTCTCGTATATTACGTTAAGACGCTGACCAAACTAAACGAGGGCTCTGTGCACAACCAAAAAACGGTAAAAAAAAAGTCACGTACACGAATTGCAAATCTGCGTTTTTTGTAATGAATAGGTAAAATGCAAGATGATGTCGTATTACTACAGTGTTTTAAGCCTCAGCGGGATTGAAAGATTTAAATAAGAAAGCAAGTTTTAGTTTGTTTTTTACATTTTAAAATATTCTCCCAATGCAAGTGTATGAAACTGGCGAGAAAGGCTGTGCATGTCACCAAAACTGCTACTGATCCTTATTAAAATGTTTGTAACATCTACAAACAGACGACACAATAAATAACTGCTGTATAGATACGTTCAACAGAACGTTTTTCGTTCTCTCACTCTGGAGTCAATAAAGAAAAGCAAGCTGTAATTCTAATATAGCTCTAACTTTATATGTGGATGAAATCCTAAAGCGTGACGATTCAAATCAAAGCTACTGACCAGTAATTTCCTGTAGTGCTGTTAATAATTCTGTACAAGCTACTGTAGTTATATTTTTTGAGTCCGCGGACAAAATTATGCAGCATGGTCACTCAAATGAAACCTCTTCAATGGTACTTTCGCATGGTGATATTATCTTTTCAAAATTTGACCTGACGAAATTATATTTCTTGAATTTTTTTGATATTCTTAGAAGCGAAAGTAATACTACATTTGCATGAAAATGTTTTTAAACCCATAAGGTATTCTCAAGATCCACCTCTCCATATTTGCTACCTGCAAGATGGAAAGTAGTAAAGCCAAATTAAAACGACTAAAATAAACATGCATGCAGGTACGAACAAAATGTGAATGTTTACTATTTGACGTTTAGTACTTAGTAATTTATTCCACTTATTGGTTAACTTCGGTTAGGCATTCAGCGGTCAAGCAACGTGCTTGTTAGTTTTATCATTTATTGGCAGAATGTGTAGTTCCGAAATAAAAATATCCATATATATCTTTCCACGGTGGGCACTTCTGTTTCAGACCTCTAACCACCTGCAATTTCTATCCCAGCAGGTGCTTGTCATACCCCCCACCCCCACTCTCTGGAATTTCCGCGATTTTCCAACTTGGTTGGGTACTCCCTGAAAAGAATATTTCCGTCCAATATTTCCAGTGTTTCCAATACTTATTGGTTTTCTGGCTTTTTTACAATTGTTGTGATCGACTCGTTTTGAATGTATGGCAGTCATTAGAAAGCCATCTTACTATAGACTACGCGCAGTCTCTCTTTTTTTCTTGGTCCGTCGACCAAAACGCTCGAGACACAAATTACCACGAGCGTGACTGAAGGCGCGAGACGTAGGCACGAAAAGAGAGTTTTCTTCTCGGGCTGCCGTCCTCATTTCTCGCGTCTCGCTTCCGCGCGCGTGCACTCCCCTCACTAAATCTGAATAAAAAGAGAGACTGCTAGCAGTCTATCTTACTATGGCTCCGTTTATACGGAGAAAAGTTGTCCCGGAAAAGAGGGGCACCGTCCCAACCGAGTCAATTTAAGCGAGCGTTTATATGAGAAAAAAAGGTTTACCCCTTTGCCCGAGTCAAGAGCTAATAACGGCACTCGCGCATGCTCTGATTGTCGAGCCATATCCGAGTTGACCTGCCTGGGCAAGCCAAAGTGTTTATGTGGAGAAAAGCGGGCTCGCTGAGGAGTGTGACCTCACCGTCGTAAAAGGATGACCCGGCTAGGTGCATGGGTCACCCTTCTAGACGAGTCAACTTTTTGCTTCTCGTGAAAACGGTTCGCCAAGTTTGGTAAGGAAATATAGGAAAAGCTGGTTCCGCCCAGGGTAGCTCGGGTAGGCGAGTGATCCTTCTACCCGAGATATGTTTTCTCCACATAAACTGGACCCCAACGTCATTATCCATTTCTGGGAAACTGCCCACCTACCCCTCCCCTAAGCCAACATTAACACTTACTTCTTACGTAGGGCAAAATGCAGGCTTAGGGGAGGGGTAGGTAAGCATATTCCCAGAAACGTAAAATGATCCGTAATGATTAGCAGCACTATGGTCAGTTGTTGATTAGAGTTAAGATTTTAAAAATAATAATAATAAACGCAAAGAAAACAGCAGAGGGAGGAAGAAGCATCATACTGTTAACAAGCAAAAATAATATTAGTTTTTTATAGCCACTTACACAATCTGATTCAAGCGCATTTTGCATCAATCTCCTGGCAAATAAAACAGATATGTTCTTAACTCCTTCGTACTACTCGTTAATTACTTAAAGCCTTAACAAGATTACCATTAGCTTGAACTTGGCATGAAGGCAAAATTAAGTTATCGCTTACTACTCACTATGCTTCAAGCAATTTGAAGTGAGCTTACGAACAAAAGAAAACGTGAAGGGTTGGATAGGATACGTACATGGCTAATGAAAAGAGTGTTGAGACGTGATCGTAACGTCTAATCTGTGGAATAATTTTCAAGAACACATGCATAGTAGTTAAACAAGTAAAAGGATGCTATCGGAACCTTTATTTGGTAGGTTAATTTTCGAGAAATATTGCCACGAGAACTGCTATTGCAGGACATTAGCAGCAACACGCGCGCGAAAACCTATTAATTTAACAAAGGCCATTACGCCAAAGTTCGCCCTTACTGCTTTACGAGCTTTTTTTTGGTTTTCACATGAATAAAGGGAAATCAGTTTACACTATGGCGCTCATTGGCCATTCGCCACATAAAACACGAGAAGGGAACTGAAACCGAAATGCCTCCCGCAATTGTTTCTGGGATAATTTTTGGGGACGAGACGGTCAGCTATTGGCCAATTTTTTCCCTATCCATAGTAACAGACCCAAAAGTCTTTGCGAAAGTAAATTCGGTCCAGTTCCCTTCTCGTTTCTTAAGTGGTGAATTTGCAGAGTTTATTGGCCAAAACAAGTTAGGGAGTAAAGCTAAGAACAACTTTGGCCTTTTTTTATAAGGCATCTGATAAAATTTGTTTCGCCTCATTTCGTATTTAATATTTTACGATGATTGGCTATTGCTAAACTAATAGCATAATATCCGTCATCAAAAGGGGTAGGGAGCTTAACTGAGCACAATGACGACGACGGCTGTCAAAACGTTGCTAAAAAAGGTATTTGCTTCCTTTCAAACTTTACCCCTTCTATTTAGATCCGCTTAATTTGTCAAATGTAGGCGATTTTTTCCTGGAGTCGAATTCTGAAGGAATACGTGCGGGTTCAAAAAGAGGAAGGAAAATTCGTCGTAGGATGTTCGCAACCTCCATAAAACGTTGCATTAGGAGGTCTCACGTCGTAGACGTGCAGTGAACGTCAAAGAAGTGTTATAAAACGCGTGATGCACGAGCATCATGTTGTTTTGCTCATGCAACCAATTGTGTTTTTACGCTGTCGTTCCTTAAGCGAATCAATGTAGGTTTCTGGGAAACTGCCCCCCTACCCCTTCCCTTAAACTAACATTAACACTTACTTCTCGCTTAGAGGAAAATGATAGCTTAGGGGAGGGGTAGGAGGGAAGTTTCCAAGAAACCTAACTTGATCCGCTTATAAAGCTTCCCTAATGTCTCTCTTCCCGTCAGTCATTAATAGGGAACTTAAGCGAAGACGTTTTTGAGCGACGTACGTCCACCGGACTAAAGTAAGGCCTTTTCCCATTTAACATGCCTAAACGCTATCAAAATTGTACCACTAAGTGTCCTTTCTCTTGTAAAGAAGATTTGCCGAAAAACTGGGTAAAACCACTGCCCAAGGATGCAAAAAGCCCACTTCCGGTTGACGTGCGTCGCTCAAAAACGGCTTTGCTAAGCTCCGTGATAAAAGACCGACCACACGTGTAGCGGCTTTTCTCGCCCCTCTCATGTTATAAAGAAAGAGCATTCGGAAAGACGTTGATGTTATTACAAGGATAAAGACCGAGAACTAACATTTGAAGCACTTGATCTTGTTCAAGAAGAGTGGCAAAACAAATGTATATGGCCTCGCTCTCAGTTCTCGACAGCTCAGTGGATAGAGCGCCCGCCCGACGCGGTGTTTGGGAGGTCCTAGGTTCAAATCCTGTCGGGGACTCAGATTTTTTCTTTGTCCCACGCGCGTGACATGCTGGGGACTCAGTTTACCTCCAAATTTATTTTTCGATATTGTCAAATTTGGATCCCACAGGGCTTCTAATAGGTCGCTTGTCAAACATAGGGGCAAATTCGCGGGAAAATTATTTCAATCTTCAGCCGAAAAACAAAAAATGGTTATTTTTCGGGGAAAAGTGAGATCGATCGTTTTTGCGCTGATCAGACCAGCGTTTTTAATGTTGTTGGTTTTCAACCTTCAGAACTGAACCAATGCCTTTTTCCTACATAATTCTTGGTAGTTTCGGAGTTACGAGACGTTGTTTCACGTTTCAGTGACGAAGTTTCTCAGCTGAGAAAAGTTTCAATTATGTTTTAAGATTTCTACCGAATTTCACGGTATTTTGCGTGTTTTTGTGAATTTCGCGGCTCTGCGACGGCGCAAAATATCAGAAGCCCTGACTACGAGCTGCGTCATTTACATTATACGAACTGGCGACTAAAAATTTGCATCTGGCGACTATATTTCTCCAGTTGGTCGCCAAAAGGCGACCAGAGGATTTTTTTAATTTCGAGCCCTGTTAGTGCACAGTATTTTAATGGTTTTACCTTCAGTGTTTCCTTCTTTCTTTTCAACTTTCTGCAGTTGTGTCCGTTTTTACTTTCTGCATGACGAAATTAAACTGTGAAAAAAAAACATCTAAGAATCAGTCACGTCTATGCGTAAGGTGTCCTCTTCTCAACCCACCACCCCTCTCCCATAGCCCGGGGGACCACACCCACAGGGTTTCACATTTATCCAGAAATTGTGTCAGAATTCTGTGACACTAAAAGCACGAGAAAATAAATGTCTCTACAGGCACAAGAGGTGGGGTAATATTACCATATTACTATTTGCAAACTCTCTCTCTCTCTCCCTTACCACTACACTAGCTACCAGACTGATCCGCCAAAATTTAGAAACATTTAAGTGCATAAACTGGAAAACTGTCTTTCTTGACTGATACATCAATAAGAGGTGACGCTGACCCTTTCCATAACTTTTAACGTTGTTTTTCTAAGACTATTAAAAAACGTATTATTTGCCTTATTGTACCTTAATCCAGGGAAGATATTGCATCTATCACGACTAAAGGCTTGGTTACCAATGGTAATATGAGTACCATTACCAGTTCCTACCCGAACTCCTTATTCAGTTAAAGGGTTTTCCCTCCTTATATCTATAGGTTCTATCTTTTATTTATATCATTTTGTTTTTGCTTTCTCTTGACTTACCGTTGTTTTGCCGACTTTATAGGAGACAATTTTGTATTGTTGCCCACCCGGAATAGCTCCGCTAATTGTGGGTAACATAGTCTTAAATTATTTGGTCATTGAATAAACTGTTGTTTTTGTTGTTGGTGGTGACATCGACCGTTAAAAATGGCAACGACCGTTTACGAAAGGGAAATAGGCGGAACAGGCGGCCGCGAAAGCCGCCAAATTCTAAAAAACGCGTAAAAACTCTAAACACACGCGCAAAAACAATTGCGCCAGCTACGCAGGCTAAGGGCCTGTTTACATGGAGGTAGGGGACCCCACGTAAGTGAGGTACCCCGCTGAGGTGGGGAACCCTCCTGTCCATATTATTTGATCACGTTTACATGATAGGTAAGGGGACCATAAAAGAGATTATATGGAAAGGCGGGTTATCCCACCTAAGCGTGTTACCTCACTTTCCAGGGGCCCCCCACCTCCATGTAAACAGGCCCTAAATAACGGCATATCATACCTGCCTTCCACCGCCACTAACTTTAAGCGGTTGGTTCCCATCAGCTCCTTCGATGATGTAGGTAGGCACAGAGTGACGCTTGGTAAGGTCATGTGGCCCCGTCTTGGTTCTCATGACAACATTAGGGAGAGATCCGTTATTGACTGCTGGCTGGGGTGTGACAGCAGCAGTTGATTTCACTGGCTGCGGCGTGGTGTCAGTTGTCTTCACAGGGTGCTTTTTGGTATCAGCTACGACCTGTTGCTGTTGTTTACCACCAACAGTATTCACGGGCAGTGGTTTACTTTCTACTTCCCTTGAATGCAGCTTCAGGTTAACGGTCTTTTCTTGTGGGGCTGGCCTAGGTGCAACGTGCGGCAAATCCGGATTGCTCGGCTCATTTGCTTGGCTTTTCACCCAAGATGCACCCACACCCTTTGTAGAGCCTGATTGGAGAGCTGCAAGTTTCTTAACGTCAGCCCAATTGCCTCCATTCATACCAGTCGTCTTCTCATCTGAGGACAAGACTTGGAATTTAGAGCCACCAAAAACGGCCGACTGAGGTCTGGGGCGCGTGAATTTGTTCCCTCCAGATGCGTCACGCAATATCTGCTCCCTAATTGAGCTGGAACCAGACACGTTCTTAGAAGACTGACGTGAACCACTAACAGTTTTGTTAAGTTGGTCTTGGGAAGCAATTTGCGTTTCTGATGGACTGCCGGAAAAAGCGATTTCGTACTTTGTTTCATGAGGCTCTGATTTCTTTGACAGGGGATTATTGTTAGCATCAATTGATGTAGGTTGATGGGCGCGAGTTGTTTTGTCTATGGATAGCGGCGAAACCTCAGGGGCCAGAGAAGATACACTCTTTGAATTCCCCTCAGGCTTTTCTGCTTCTACAAGGGTAGGCTTCTGTGGTTCGTCACTCGTTTTAAGAGAGCTTTTCACTTGTAACTTTTCATTTATGGACACTACGTGGTTGTTCGCAGATGGTGCACCCGGCAATGCAGTTGGTGTGTTAAATTGCTTGGCATTGAATTCAACTGGACGAGCAACGGGCTTTCCCGGTACACTAAATGACACCGGCTTGAAAGCCGAAGAAAACATCCCTGGTCTCTTGTTGTTTGTTTCTGGTCCCATCCAACTCAGGGGACGCTCTTCGACAGAAAACGAACTTCGCTTCAGAGCAGTGTTAATTGGTTTAGGAGGTGTACTAGGCTTCGATACACTTTCCTGGGATTTCTCCACGTTTTTGTCGTTTGTTTCTAGTACCCTACAACTCCGGGGACGCTCTTCGACAGAAAACGAGCTTCGCTTCAGGGCACTGTTAATTGGTTTAGGAGGTGCACTAGGCTTCGCGACACTTTCCTGGGATTTCTCTACGTTTTTGCTACTTGTTTCTGGTCCCACCCAACTCCGGGGCCGCTCCTCAACAGAAAACGAATTGCGCTTCAGGAACGAGTTACCTGGTTTAGGAGGTGCGCTAGGCTCGGGTGCATCTTCGCGTGATTTCACAGCGGCCTTCGCCGCCGAGGAAACGAAGCTGAGGTCAGCTGCAAGATCTGAGTAGCGCCTGAGAGGTGGAACCGTAAATGGAGGTGGCTTGGGGAGATCAACTAGTTCTGTGTTGCCATGTTGATCACTTTCGACGGGAGATGAAGGCAAAGACGACGAAGAAACACCAGTCGATTCAGACGTGCTAGACTTTCTTGAGTCTGATTGTACTGTCGATCTGAGGTCTTTTTGAACAATGTCACCCGTTAAGTCACTTAGATGTCCCGCCGGCATGCTAAGTGGACGCTGAAGCTTAAAAGGGGCTTTTACAGGTTTCTCTTCTGTTGGGTGCTGCCTCGCAGCACCGGTATCTCTAGCCGATTGTGTATGGGAAGTATGAACTGGCGTATATTCCGTTTTCTCATTTGTATACAATGAGGCAGGACCTCTAGGCTCCTCGGTGAGGGAGATCCCAGATTCAGTTGACCCGTCGCTGAGTAATTCCCTGGGAGAAGGTAATACAGATGACCTAGGCGAGACGACCACTGAGGGAGGTGACGAAGAAGGAGGGCGTGGGGGCTCGGGAGATTTCTGTAGAGATGACAGATCTAAATGCAAATCACTATCAGCAGCTTCATTTGATGAAGACCCCTGATTAGGATGGTACTGCTCTTCCGCAATAGCATTAACAGGCAGATCCTCTTTTACTTTACTTCCAGCGTCAACAGCTTTTATCTCTTCATTGTCCAACTTCAGCAGCTCCTCAAACTGATTATATACAGAGAATTCGACTTGTTTCGTCTCAGGTACGATGACGTCCTCGACAAAGTGGTCTTTACTTGGAACTGTAGGTTCGTGATACGCTGCGGAGACAGCCTTACTATTACCGGACGTTTTCGAGTTGGATATAGAGGGTACGGAGCCTTCATCTAGTTCCTGAAGCCTTTCGGCCAAATCTTTGAACGTGTCATGCGGGGAGGGAGTAGTTTTAGTCTCTGGAGTAACAATGGATTCCACAATAGCGTCATCATTTCCTATAGGAACAATCGTTGTAGTCGCTTTCGGTAGAGAAGTATTTGCCTCTAATGCTGCTTCATTCAAAGAACTGACAGCAAATACTGGTTGCTCCTTGTCAACCACTTTTATACTGCTTTCCAGTACAGGTCTTAACTGTGGAACTATAACCTCTTGAACATCATGTGATTCTGCATTTTCGGACTTTAGAGATTCACCCTGCGATGACGTCTGTACTTTTTCAAACTGTGGAGGTTTAATGCTTAAATCTCCAGAATACTGAGGGGCATCGACTTCGAACTTAATTTCTTTCCCTAGTACAATTGAACCTGGATTAACGCTCGATTCTAGTTTCTCTGGCTTGACTTGCACCTTTGCCTTTTCTGTTTCATCTGTTTTCTCTTTATCATTTACCGCCGGATTACATGAGGAGGGTGTAAAAGCCTCAAAGTCAACTTTTTCATCTTTAATAAGTGCTGATGGATTAGGTGTTTCTGTTTTCTCAGATTTAACGGTTGGCTTGATCTCTACAACATAAAGCCCTAATTCCGATTTTGTATCTTCTCCAGGCAAGTGACTAACCGAGGTAGTATGTACCTCAACTGTAACTCCAGCTTCTTGTTTTACCACTGTTACAGGCTCTTCTTCCGTTTCCTGTTTTTCAGGTTTGACTTGTACTTCCAGTTTGACAGGTTTAAAGGGTAACTCCGGCCGTTGTCTGTTTACTAAGGAGGAGTTTACAACCTTTACTTCCTCCTTTACGGAAATAACTGGCTTGATTTTTGTTTCTGGTTTAACGGCTACTACTTTTGGTTCTGGTTTCGCAACTGTAGTCTCTGGCTCTTCTCTTGCAACTTCCAAGGATGGATAAAATACTGGGGCTGTCTGCTGTGTGTCAGTGACCGCAGGCTCAACTTTGATTTCCTCTTTATAGACAGACCTCCTCGTGGGCTTTGCTTTCACTTCCGGGCGAACAGTGTTTGTCAATGGATTGGAAGTATTGCGAGATCCAGAACACTCTGATTTTATCGAGCTGACACTTACAGCTGCGACTTCATCTGTTTTTACTGCGTTTGACTCCGGCAACTCAACTTTTTGTGTTGCCCTACCATCACACGACAATGCTTTTGATAATTCTATATTTGACACTTCTCTTACTCCTTTGACTTCTTGTTCCTCTTCTTTGGGGCTTAGTTCTTTTGTTGACGACCCGCCTTCACTTTGGCATTGATGGCCTTGGCTTGCGATGATACTTGTCGTCGAAACAACAGCACTTGCAGAGGAAGCTTGTGATTTTTCTCCATCGCCTTGATTTATAAAAATCTTCTCGCCATCTTGAAGCTTTTGTTGTGGTATTTCATCCTCTGGAGCGCCTTTGTTGTCCAGGGACACTGCCAGCGGTACCGTGGCATTTATAGGAGCTCGAGGTTTGTTCATCCATGGAAACAAAGCTTCACTAACATTCAATTTCTTCCGAGGTTGTGCTTTCTCAGGTTCTTTTCCTTTCACTTCCTCTTCAACAAATTTTTCAGGGGGTGCAACAGTAGCATTTGCGAACTGACAGGGAGGGGTAAGTGGGCGTGTAGTAGCAAAATCCACAGGTGGGGGAATGGTACTTACGACGTCTAAATTGGAACCAGAATCGACATCCTCCCAGCTCTGAACCGGGACATTCTCTGACGAATCTGAAGGAGGAGAAATATCAAGGTTTTCTGGGCTCTCGTCAAGCCCCGAATCGCGGCCTTTCTCTTCACTGCGCTGGCTTGTTGATGTGGCCTCTGTTTCTAATGAAGGCGGTGGATTATCAGGCAGACTTGGAGTACTGACCTTGTTGCTAAGATCTGGAAAGACAAAGGCTAAGTTTCTCTTGTTTGACACGACGGTAGGTTCTTTTTCGAGCCGGATTTCACTTGAAGATGATTCCGGAGTTTCTGAGTACATTGGCGGCGGTGGGACGACAGAAATCGAATCATCCTCCGGAACAGTGGCCAGAGTAGCTTCAGTTTTTGACCACAGAGCTGGATTTTGGAACTCCGAACTTTGCCCAGTTTCCTTCTCAATAGTCTGTGTCTGAGAGGGAGCTAAATACTTCCCAATTCCTACAAAGCCGTTGACTGTTACCGGAAAGCGTTCACCTGGAGAGCCTAAATGAAAATAAAAAGAAGACAAACATTTATAATTATCTCCCTTATCCCCCCATCCATCTACACCCTCTAAAGAAATGGCCCTTACATTATAAAGGCTATTTCAGTCGACTATATACTGTAAGGATATTTAAAAATAACGTCATTGCAATAGATTTATTCCTTGAAATTTAAAATGGTTGGTGCGCAAAGAAACCCTGGTTGTTTACCATTTACAAAAAGATTCCGGAAAATCCGGTTGCAAAGTAAATGGAACATGACTTTTTTGGTCGTTCCAGTGGAAAATTTCCGGAAACAACGGAACACCCGAAAAGATAGTCCTGTTTTCTCCGGACGGAGTATTCCAAACAGAAATTCGTGTTCCCTTTCTTCAAAGCCATCTTTGTTACCAGTTTCAGGCCTTCGCGGTCGTTTTCCGGTTTATACTACTACACGAGAAAATTTCTGCAATTTGATTGGCTTAGAGCAGTGGTATTTTAGCTAAATTTGCAATACCTACATGTGAAAATTACAAACCTTTTAGTAGAAGTAGTAGTATCAACAAATAATAGCACGATTTGTACGTGATATTTGGCAAAAATACCACTCGTGATATTTCAAAATTGTCTCGTTAAAACAATTTCGAAATATCACTCGTGGTATTTATGCCAAATATCAGTACAAATCATGCTATTACCTATACTAATGGAACTGATTCGTACAAATGATAAACGCGATTCCGGGGCGAAATTTACCAGTCCTGAATTCTGAGTACCAATTGCCTAAACCGTGGACCGACCGGTTTGCCCGTGTAAATGGTAAACAACCCCGGTGAATATTAACCTGCGAGCAAGCTCTTCATTTGGGGCTTATCGTGCAACGTCACGAGCGAGCGGTCACGCTAAAGGAGACGCGACAGCGAAGGGCTTTATGAATTTCTTTACAGCAGTTCACTAAAATTTACTAAAAAGCTCTGTTTTGGCCCTAGCGTTTCCTCACAGAAAATGGTACTGAAAGGTTTGAGGAAGAGTTAGTAACAAGCATTGAAGTAAAGATCTAAGTTTTGAGTTTTATAAAACGTTAATGTTGTTACCTTCTAATATGTCTTCCTCAAAGTCGGTCAAAGGCCCCACCGGTGTCTCACACTCATCCAGTGGGGGTGGTAGTTCATCCGGAGGGGGAGGAGGAATAAAGATAGGGACACCCCTCAAGTCGTCCTCCCCTTCCTCATCCTCCCGGTAAGCGCGTATGGTGGGATCAAGATCTAGTGACAATGCCGCACGATCGGTTCTGGGGATATTCCCGTTCTGCTTAAATTGTGGCCTTACATCCTCTTTTTTGCCGAAATCTTCTTCAGAGCTTCTCGAGTCCTTGCTCTCTGTCGAACCCCGTCTCGCGGGATGATGGCGCGGGACGGGTCGAGGTGGGCGTGGTGGGGCAGGTCTTTTCTTGTGACTTGGCTTAAACTTAACATCAGCTGCCGAAGTGGCTGATAACGGATTAGTTCCAGGCATGGGTGTAGACGTTTTCATTAACAAACCAGGCTTGTTTGCTGGCGCATCTGGTTTCCCGTCGGTAAACAAAGCTCTGGGAGCTACTGGGCGTGGAGGCGGAGGCGGAGCGGCTCTGCGTTTAGCCTTAACGTCAGGTGTAGAAGTCTTGATGTTGCCATTCCCAAGCGAGTCATCTGACTTGGCAGAAAGCAAACTCAAGTCGGGGGTAGAAGCCGAAATGATGCCATCCTTTTTTATCGGGCTAAAGGTCGAGGTCTTTAGATTTCCATTGCGCATATCTCTGGGAGGTTTCTTAGGCAAACTTGATGTCTTTGACGCATACGGAATTGGCATGACTGGTGGCTTTTTAGTGGAGCCGCACCCACTGGAGTGTCGTCTCGCAGCAGATGGAACTGAACCATTGGCGGTTGAATGTTTGGGACTAACCTACAGAAAAAAAACGCATTTTGAGTGTTAATGTACCTTTCTGGTAGTTACTTTCGCGGGTATTTAATCGCAGAAGTCTCAGATATCAGGAGACGTGTACACGGGGCGAGAAGTCACAAATTTAGAGATTCGCTAACCACATTGGTGGGGGCCTTCAGACAGGGGGGGCGGGGGGGTGGGGGGCCTTCAGACAAGGGGGGCGGTCATCCAGACCCTGAGATAATGGGGAGGGAGGGAAGGAAGTCTCAAAAAATTTTTTTTCAGTTTGGTCTAAAAATAAGGGGGGGCAGGTCCCCAGGCCCCCTCCCCTGGAACTGCTTTTTCCACTAGTTACTCGTCCGATTGATTCTCAAGTATTACGGCCAGTTATTCATATAGAGTGCCTTATGGACAACTTTAAGCAAACTACCTTATCTACCACTTGTCCATCCGGCTCAGAAAACACCTCAGGCTCTCTATCATCAGAAAGCTCATCCAGAGACTTGCTTCTCTGCCACGATGTGCTCGTCTCCTTCTGCTCTCCGGTAATAACTGATGGTAAATCTGATTCCAAATCAACTCCACTACTTTTTCTAAACTCTGATGGAAGAAAAATATAAAAATTTTAATTAAACAGTGACCTGACTTTCACATCGGAGGACAGCTACTTTTCAGGATGCCATCACTTGAGCTTTGCGTGGGTGTCGCACGCGAGGACTGGGGACACGCGAGGATTGGTCTCGTTTCCCCACCCTGCGAGCAGAGACTCCTGTTGTCTTCTTGAGGGTTTACGGTCACGTCACGCAAGAGTCATTTCACCCCAAGTTATGTCGCCCGAAATAAAAGTTATGTCGCCCGACATTTTCAGTCAAATCGCCCAAAATTTTATCATGCTCCACAACATCCAAACATGTTAATCGCGCCTGTTTCGTTTCATCAAATCTTTAAAAAAAAGATATATTACTCATTTATCCCACTTGTTTCGTCTCATCACCGCACAGAGAACGAGATCGGTTGCACATTCATCTCGCTTGTTTTGTCGCACCATAGTATCATAGCTTAAAGAACGAGACTATACTGCACAATTATCCTGCTTGTTTCGTTTCACTATGGCTTAAAGAACGTGATATGTTACACACACTCTTTAATAAAATTTCGGGCGACTATATTGCCACTGTTAGCTTAGTCTGCTACAAAGGGCGTTCTTTGTGTTGTCACGTAACACGTGAGAGGAGCGTTGCGTGACGACAAAAAGAACGACTGAGTAGTAGACTACTGTTAGCCTGGTTATGTCAAATGTGAGAAAGACTGGATTGCCCATCAATCCAATTACATTGCTAGTAAAAACAACAGGTTAGAGTATTCACGCAGAGCTCCCATAATTTTGGTGTTAGTCTAGGCATTAGCATCAATATCACCATTCATTGGTATTAACATTAGCACATGCATTAGTAGTAAAGCACTATTAGCAGGAAAGCATTGCGTCCGCATCACATCAATGTTAACATCAGCATCAACCTTAACTGACCATTAGCACCAGCATTACAATTATATTAGCATGGCGGTTAAGATAATCATGCATATCCTTTAAATTTCAGTGTTGGAATGAATAGATGAAAGTGAGGATAACCACTGAATGTATCAATGAATGAGTCAGTGGTTAGAAACACGAGTGACACAATTGTGAAATGAAAGAACAAAAAGACGCACAGAAGTAATGAATAAATACGATGGGACTCTGGAAAGGACTCAGTTTTCTTTCAAAATCAGTTTTTGAAAATTTTTTTACTTCAAGTTACCACGGCAGGGCTCAATACTCCACGCTGTGATTTAAATGGCTTGTTAATCCACGAAATTTACTGAAAAGGTTAAAAAAATCCACTGCACACGGTCGCAACGAAAAAAGGTGTAATGACGTTTCAATGCAAAGTGGAACTCTTCTTGCGAATAAAAGCTGAACAAAAAATGAACACTAAGTGTCGACTGTTCACAGTCCCCTATTTTTCTGCAAGATCGTCGAGATCGCGCGCTTTGCAGAACAGGCGACCATCCATCTACTTAGGGACTGGTCAAAAAGTATAGGGGGGGGGGGCGGAGCAGAGAGGGGTGGGTCATGAGGTTTTGAGCCTTGTGCAAGGGGTGGGTCGTGCAATTTTCAGCTACCCTCAGGGGGTGGGTCACCCTATTTTTTACTAACTACTAACGAGAAAGTTGACTACACTTGTTATATAACAGGCCACTTGTTATATGACAGGCCGCACATCTATACGGGCGTGGAACCCTCTGTCAACCTTTTTTTTTTTCGGCTCTAACGAGCATGTTCCGTTAACAATTTTCCTTTTTTGTAAGGAAATGATTGGGGGTTCTTTTAAAATTTATTGAAGGTATAGTTGGTTTTGTATAAGATTCCATTTTTTCATTCAAGCTTCCTTTATAGTATCTACACTGAGGGCTGGTATTGTGTCACGAATGGCAATATTTCTTTTTCCTCCTTGTCGTTTTGTTTTACAAGTTTAGACTCCCTTTTGTGAATTTTATTTCTGATAGTAGGTTTTCTATCAAAGATAGGGGGCACCCAACGAGAATATGGTTCAAAACCACTTAAACATAGCATTGTTAAACGTATTTTAGTATTTAAAGAGTAGATATAGGCATATTTTTATCCCCTAAAAATTTTTCATCTGTTCGGATCTCCTAGCTGAAAGTCTAGTGATACGAAAATTATAGGGATCAAAACTTAACTTTTCGAAAATTTCAGCCAGAAAAAAGGCTCCCGAAAATTTTAGGTGACCTTAGGGTAAAAATCCGTTAAAAATGGGCAATTATACCATTTTTTTAGATGTTCGAAAATCCTAGGAGGGGCAGACAAGCAAGAAATTTTACAACAAATGTTCCGAAAATTCTAGATCTCAAATCGTCTTTCGAACAAATATTTTCCGAAAATTGACGTTGGGTGCCCCTGAAAGATTGTGGGTAGCCTCCGTCGTTTTTTTTTAAATTTGAATTATTTTCCTCAAAGGTTGTTTCTGAGGAGTTTTTTCGTAGGATTCTTAAGGCTTCTCCTTTTACAAATTCTTTTTTAACATTTGGAGGGTGACACGAGGTGAAATGTGTGTGCAAGAAGCTTTCCGTTTGTTTAAAATGTGTCTGCATCAAGGATAGATTTTTCCTTGAATCTTGTGCCTTTGTATACAACATTGTCTAAAAACGCAGTCTCAGTGTCAAATGTTTCGGCCGTGAATTCAATAGTTAGGTGATGTAAGGTTGCTTGTTCAATGAAGGCTTCGATGTCTGGTTTACTCATGTCCCATAGGGCAAAGATATCGTGTACGTGGCATTTCCAAACTGTTGTTCCAAAGACAGTTTTGCTTAGAGTTGTTGTTTCAATATATGTCATGAAAATATTGGCAAAAGAATCCAAACTGCTGTCTTTGTGCCCATTGCAGTTCCATGGTTTTGTAGGTATTGCTTTCCACTGAAGTGGAAGAAATTTTCGTTGAGGATTAATCTAAGCATTTCCGGCAAGTAATGTGTAGGAATGGGTTGTCTTTGTTGAAATTTTCATATGCTTTGTGACAGATAAATTCAATATACCCTCGTTTTGCTGTATATTTGTGTCAAGACTCATAACGTCCCTTGAAACAAGAAATGTTCGGTTTTTCACATTTGTCTTTTTAGTGAAAGGTATGATTTCTGTGATTTTGATATTGCTTGTAGCAGTGTATCAACAAATTTTGTAAAGCACAGAACAAGGTTTTATTGGATTATTAAGAGGAAACCGAACATCCATGTTTTAACTAGGGGGTGGGTCATGCAATTTCCAACCTTGCTTTAGGGGTGGGTCAGTCATTTTTGTGCCGAAGGAAGGGGGTGGGTCATGCGTTTTTTATCAACCATATTTCCAAATGCTCCGGCCCACCCCCCCCCCCCCTATACTTTTTGACCAGTCCCTTAAGGGGAGGGGGATGGTTTGGGAGAAGGCAAAAGAAAATCTGCCCCCTACCCCCACCATCACTCCTATAAACCCCGACGCCCTCCCCCTCGGTATATATGAACCCAAGATAGTCGCCCGTATCGGTAAGCACTCGACCAAGACGATCTTACGAAAAAGTAGGGAACTGTGAATAGTCTAAGCAAAGTGTTGATGACTGATGTACAGATGACTAGGAAAATGGAAAATGAAAAAGTGAAAGAAAGGACATGGTTGCGTGAGTGATTAAAGAAGAGGATGACTGATTGAACAGATGCGTGAATTCAGTGCATAGGATGATAATGCATTAATATGAGGCAATCTCCCTATCAACATAATTCCCCACTTCAAAAACTCTAGGAAGAATGGGTACAAGCTCTAGGTGCAGTGATTTATGGAATCGTTTGGATGGACAAGGGTAAGTTATGATTGGTCGTTGGTATCCAAGGCAACCGTTAACCAATCATAAGTAATGCTTTACCAACCAAACCATTCCAAAAATTGTTGCGCTGAAACATGGCTGAAAGCTTGTTCCTCTTATAGTTTCTGGAGTGGGAAATATTACTGTGGTAAGGAAGTTGGCTCTGTTACTGTGTCCTGTTAGTGTACTCACTGAAGTGTTTTGTATCATTAGTTGGAGAATTATCATCACTTATCGATGATCTGGAAACGTTACGTCCTAAAATGGCATTAGGAAATGAAAACATGAGAGTGACATGTCAATAAAAAGGCAAAGAATAAAATCATGAAATGAGGAATGACTCACAAATGTAGCGGTTTAGCATATTTATAAATAAATTAGGATTTTGACAAAGCTTGCAGCGAATTTGCGCGAGTTTCCTCTTAACAGCACATGACACTGTAACAGTTTAGGTAAACCAGCAGAGCTTAACTTATATGACTGAACTTACACGGACTATACGCCATACAACCAAGAAGAAAAACAGCCACTATTACACAGCAGGTATTTATATTACACATGTAGCTCTCAGCCGCGCAGCCTCAGGGTGCATTCGCAAACGTTTCGTTGCAAATCTCTTCTACCATGATAATTTTGGCCATTTAAACGCTACACACAAATGCCGGAGAAAGGAACTGGAGCCGAAATGCGTTCCGCAATGAAGCTGTTGAAGCTTTAGACTGCAAAAGAGTCGGTTTTTTTCTCAAAATCAGTAAAGAAATTGGTAAAGCGTGGCGTAAGAGTCTTACGCGCGTTTTCAGACCTTTTGTTTGACTGCTCGCGCGTACTTGAATACGCAAAAATACGGACTGTTTTGCAGTCAATTGAAGCTTGGATTTCATTTCATTTTCTAAAAACAACCTCAATTCCTTTTTTTTTCTTATTCCAGAATACGGAATCCAACAATCAATCAATTCAATCCAACACGCCCTCACTTTGCTCACGCACAACACTCAAAGACAATAATAAACTAGAAATTACTTCTTATCGAGTGTCTTGACACCTGAAGTTGGGATGTCTGTTTGCATTCCTTTTTGCGTCATTAACAAGCTTATCTTCCTCTGATCAAACTTTCAGAGTAATATCTCTATTGGCAATATTAGTTCTCTCTAAAAATATGAGCTCGATATAGAGCGTTTTCACTCGGGTGGCTGGCAGCTATGTAAATTTTATTGGAACAAAAGAAAGTTTTTATATTAGAAAAGACTTTAACTTCCACAGGATTGGTTTGGAACACCAACATGGTAACCTGCGATTGGGCGTCCTGTTTTTCAGGAGGAGCGAAATTCGGTGGACAGGGAAGGACGGCCTGTTCACAGGTTACCAACATGGTCGCAGTTTAATTATTGGAACACCAATATGACCGCCGTGATGTCAAGTGAAAACGCTTTGTACCTAATAGTTTCGTTGAAATTCTCTGTATCTGAAAAAAAAATCGAAATTTTTAGAAAGTGGCTCATTACACTCATTAATCTTTTTTCGCCACCAAGAAATTTTTCAGTTTTTGACGGTGGCTATTTCCTTAGCTGTTTCCTACGAGGAGATGAAACTTGCTTTAATTGCTCCTGTTAACAAACTTTTCAAATTGTTGATCTTAATTTGCACGCGTACATACGGCGACGCCTTCTATAGGTTAACTTGCATGCTATGGATCAAAAATGGTAACAGTGATGTCAGGCAAGATTCGCCCACATACACACTGACGATAAAACTGTGAAAGGTCTAAGCCCTGGAAAAATTTCATAAGTAGGTGACGCACGACGCACGTAAGTAGGTGACGCACGATCTTCCGGGCGATCGTAGTCCCCGAATAGGTCTGTAGTTGACAGTGAGTGACGTTTCGACAACCTGTGCGGTAGTCACCTTCAGAGTCAAAGAGAGGTATATCACGTCAGTTGATGGTATAAACGCTGGTTTAACTCGCGATTTAGTTCTGATTTTCTTCAGGAAAATAATTTTTTAAAAAAGCCTAAAGATTAATCCAGTAGCAAGGAGATCTTGATGAAAGTTTTAAAAAAGAAATGGTATTCAATAAACTCGCAGTTCATGTTTGAAGCCGAGTGCAGAGCAGTTAAAGTAAGCATATTTATGTACCTCTTTTATCCATAAGTCTGATTTGGTTGACTTCAATTTCATCCACGGTGCTTGTCATGTCTAAAAACTCATGTTTAAAGTCGATGTACTGAAGTGAGTGGTGACGGGGATTAAGCCTTTCCCGTGAACAAACTCTCATCACTAACTGTTTCATGGTCATGTCTGTAGACACTCGGTAAGACTTTCTTGTCCCATTGGGAAGAAAGATGTGAAGAATTTTGTTCTATAAAGAACCAATGTGATAAAAATTAATAACTAAAAATGAATACTGTTGCATTTTAGGGCCTGTATACATGGAGGTGAGGACCCCAGGTGGGTGAGCTAACCTCCTTAGGTGGTGAAACCCACCTCTTCATATAATCTCTAATCATGATCAAATTAAAATGAGAGATTGTATGGACAGGCGGGTTACCTCACCTACTTGGGGTCCCCCACCTCCATGTAAACAGGCCCTTATTCAGGGATGTCACTAGGATTTCAAGTTGCCGGATAAATACAACAAGAAGGTGGGGAATCTAACAGCTAGGGATTTCTTTTAGTGCTATGTTTCTTCTATTTTCCTATGAAAGTACCTGGAAGAAATCCTCGGCCCTACCTCTAAATAACAGCCCCGCTTATTTTACTCAATCAGCTGTAAAAGGTTAAGCTTTGTTTACACTGAGGAGGCTTTCCAGCTAATTTACAGGTGCTCCACTTAAATAATTAGAAACAAATAATACAAATAGAACATAACAAGATCAAAACCCCCAACTGGCAGGAGGAACCAGTTAGCTATTTACAAACATGACCGAGGATTATGAACTCTGACTGATGAAGAAACAAATCACCTCTTCTCCTTCTACATCAAGTAAATCCTCAAAGGACCCTTCTTCAACCTCTGCACTTCCAACATTGTTGGCTGATAGCACAGTTCTAATTATTGACACCTCTCTAATCGTGAGGGAACCAACAGCTGTTCCGGAATCAAAAGTGACTTTTCTTGCTCCTGTCCTCGGTAATGACAGCTGATGTTCAGCGGTGTTCAGATTTTCCTTTTCACAGATTGTTTCAAATAGCTCACTCATGGTCAACCTTTAAGAATTTGCATATGATAAGTAACAGTATTATTCATTCAAAATATTTCTCCATTTCTATTGGCTAAAATCCCACGCATAATTCATCATAACTAGCTACTGTCGACCAAATTTGGAAGAATTTTGCAATACGTGAATTGATGACGTCAATCGTGCAGCAAAATTGCCAGATTATTGAAAGGTTAACCAAGAGGACCTGGGGACGAGGTTGAGTTGTTTTGGTAGTGATACAAAATGGCAGAACATTTCACTCATTTCACAAGGAAGAAAGAGGTAAACTACTGGCTAAAAACACAGCAAGAACAGCAAGAAGACAACTCAACGGCAGCATCTGCTATTTGGAGAACATTTGCAGAGCTGAACAAACCTTTATCTCCTAAACTTACACCATCGAAGATGAACTTAACAACAATGGAGGAAAGCATGTTTTACAGTGCTTGTTTTAAAATTACAAATTATTTTGAATGAACAATAAAACAATAATTTATTGAAAGAGGCTTTCGTATCATCTGAAGAATTATGGAGATCAAGGATGTTATTCGCCACTTTAGAGACGAGAGGAAACTGGACCAAGTTAACTTTCACAAAAACTTCTGGGAGTATTACTAAGGACACAGAAAAAATCGGCCAATGGTTGACCAGCGTGTCCCCAGTAACGATCCATGTAACAAAAATTACTGCGAGACACATTTTGGCTAGAGCCCCTTTCACACTTCTAAAGTGTACATCCACTGGAGTCATGGGACTTCACAGTGACTGTATTTGAGTTGTGTTTGAGAGTGTGATGGTAAGCTATATTATAGTGCTCAAGTTTATGGCCTTTGTGGCCCATTAGAAATATTATATCAACAATATCATCAAAATACTCACAATCCAGGAACAGACATGATGGTTGTTTGTTTGTCAGGAAGTTTTATCATCAGTGACACTTTTGTGTGGTGGATGTTGCCTGATGATGCTGGATCTGACATCTGTTTAATGGCAGCCTGTAGAAATAAAGACACCCATAAAATTCTATAGCTGCAATAATACACTTCAGTCCTGCAGAATTTCAAAAATAATGGCTCCCCTAGCCTGTGTCGCAGACTTACTCGAGCCTGGTTGGTTACATCCGAGAAGCAGTGCCAATATCCTCGTTCTGTGGCCCCAACAACCCCCTAGCCTATTACCGGAAATGCATTTTGAATTTCCCTTCAAACTGATTAGCAAATCAACAATGACATTTTTAAGGGGCTAATCATGATGGCGTGTACTCAAACCAGGTGGCCTATGGCGGCCTAGAAAAAGGACTTTGCCACTGTTTTGCAGACGGACCTAACCAGAAGTTTAGTTCCGCCTGTGGCGAAGGCTATGGTTTCCCCTATAGCTAAAATTCTTTACCCTCTTTTAATTACATCTTTAAGATATGTCAAATAAAAAACAAGAGTAATACAGCCTACAGTTTTATCAATATTATTGAAATGTGCTGGAAGACCTGAAACATAGAAAAAATTAAGTCTTAAAAACATTTAATTCTAAAGAACTAAACAGAATATTAAATCAAAAACAATACTTTCAAGTAAGGCAAAAAAACGTCTAATATATATATATAATGTTGCAGACAGTGAATGACATTTCCACAATCTGTCCGGTATAGTCATGAATCTTCAGGGTGAAAGTCAGTAGAGCATCATGAGTTGATGGCGTTTAAAAACTTTCATTGTGAACCTGTCATTTAGTTGATCAAGACTCAATGTTATTGTTCATCATCCCGTCTGTTAGGAATTGAAGAGAGCCACTGATTTAAATTCTTACCTTATTATAAATATTACAGTACATCTTTTTTGTAGTTTACATTAGAAACCTGGTGCTCCTTTTGGGCACCATTGCGCCCTGCATGTTACAAATATTTTATTTCAATCAAAAGTTGAACAAGTCCTGTGCATTATATGTGTGTTACCTTTCTCTCTGGCTGCTTAAGAAGCTGTGCAGCTTTGGCCAATGTGGAAGCCATCCTTTTCACTGTGCTAAAAAACTGTAAAGCAGAAGACACACATTCAATTTCGTACCCTTCACCTTATCCCTGTGGTAATGCCCTCTGGGTTTGCAGTAGCTTTTTAATTATCTTTTAATAGACATTTAATACTGCCAAAGCAAGCAAACTTCAACAAACCATTCCCAGAAAGTTACCGACAACAATACAGTCAATACAGTGACTGTACACTGAACTTCAATTCATACAAAAAGTGCAGTTTGTAATCACTGTTAGACAGCCTTTGGAGAGGATAACAGTTAACTGCCTAGTTCAGCATGCAAAGAAAGTCATGTCCGATAGCCGGGGCTAGTGGATTTTGCTATCAGGCTGGTGATTTTTGTTCTTAACTTGCCTAATGGGCATGTGCTTTTTTGTGGGGAAATTCAAAACAGAAGGACTGTAATGAATCCTGCTAATCAAAAAGGGTTTTGGGGTTAGTTGAAATAACTTGTGGGCTAGTACATGCTAGCTACAGCTAGCCCGAATGGCAGGCTGTAAAACTGACTTTCTTTGCACCCTGCTAGTTAGTGCAAAATAACCTCATAAAAATACCAAAATTGAATGGACCTTTCTTTTGAAGGAAAAATACAAACAATAATCATTCTTACCAGCTACAGCTGAATGAAATAAAAAAAAAACAGAAAATGGTACTTAGTTGTTTTCCTTTATGCAACAAAATGTGCAAAAGGCACTTCAAACCAAACACCTAATGTGTTAATTATGAGCCAATTCCAAACATACCTGGATTAGGCTATGTAAAATATTAAACAAGCAAGGACAATATTTGCAGTGTATTGAATTTTTTAAGTTCCCAAACCAGAAGGACATTCAGAAAAACTTGCTATAAAGTGTTTTTTCGAATGAGATACCAAGTACACTTGGCAAATTAATGAATTATGGTAGGACACTGCAAGATTTGCCTGTAGCATAATTTATATCAAAAGCTTTAATTGTAATTGTTCTGTCAACAGCAAGGGGAAAAAAGAGGCTGAGCATGATTTTTACACACAATTTCTGAAAAAAAAAACTTCCTCTTTTGGGTAGTCACAAACAGTCAAACCATAAAATAATAATCAAACAGAGTTAACATAAAGGACCATTCTACTCAACAATACTGGTTCTAAAACTTAAAACCTCTTGCTCTCAGCAAGATAAGGAAGAAAAAATTAAGTCCTTGCTTTCAGTGATAAATGTACATGTAACCTTAACAATTTGAAAACAATCACTCTAAATTTTAATCAGCGAAAAAGTTAGCCTTTTTAAGTACATTTTTGAGTAAAAGACAAGACTATTAAAATTATGATATTAAAAGTAACTTGGCAATTGAATTTTTTATGAGATTTTTCCCTTTAGTCAGATTTTTCCCTTTAATCAGCGAAAGGTTAGCCTTTTTAAGTACATTTTTGAGTAAAGACAAGACTATTAAAATTACGATATGAAAAGTAACTTGGCAATTGAATTTTTTATGAGATTTTTCCCTTTAGTTTTAAGTGACAAACACCTGTTCAGCTTGATCGTCTTTGGCAAAGCGAACACCAAACATTGACACCCCATCTTGCCACTTGACAAAAGTTGAATTTCTCGCACATGTTGTATTAACAGTTACTTGATATTCCATAATCTAGAAAAGAAACAAAGCAAAACAATAATCAATCATTTTCCTCAGATGTAGTATACATAACCTCAAATTTGGAATAAATGGCTTGACCCTTACATATTACCAAAATACTACAACAACCCATTTTCAATAAATTAAAAATTTAATTCAACAGGATTGTGCGTCCTAAGGCTAGTGAACAGAATCAAAGAAAAACTACATAAACATGTCCACTTATTTTCTTTGTTCATCCTCCAGGACTTGCCATCATGCTGCATCTGAATACAATGAAACAGGACTATTCCCCAATTTATAATACACAGACTCGTAACCAGTTTTCCTCGTTTTGAAATTGGGCAACACTGTCTATGACACGCAAATAAATATAATATTTTGGGGGTTAAAATAAATGGAAAAGCAGAAAGTTAAAGTTGGCATGGAACATTTTAAAATAAATTTGAGTAACATGAAATGTTGAATCGTTTTTTAAATTAAAAAGCGACCATAGCAGACCAACAAAACATCATCATCAGACGAATCTCAACTTTGTGAAAAACAATTGTCTTAACCAAAAATAGAGCAAAAAGTATTTATTGCAATCTCCCAAGCAGTATTTTTGTTTGCGTTTTTTGGCTGATAGAAAGCTACAGGGTTGACTTATAGATCACGCTGTCCTTTAAGGCTGTGTCACGGAGACAATATTTTAGTTTCATAGGACAGAGGTAAATAATTTCTCGATATGCGGTTTCATTCGTAGAATACTGAAAGAACACTAGCTTTAAGGGCAGTTTTAACGCAACATTTTGTTGTTTTTGTACGTCCTGGTAAATGCTGTTTAGAAACATTGTTTTGGCTGAACAACGCCATTCTTAAGCCCAAATTAATTATTAACCAATTATTTTAACACTTAAATTATTAATATATATTTTGGCTGCTAAAAAGGTCCTTTGGCGACTAAACTTAAAGAGCTGGTCGTCAAATGGCCACCAAAGGAAAAATTTAACTTGGAGGGTTGTATATCTCGGTTTTGCACTGTGTTAAAGCACTAAAAACTGCACTGCTCTTAGCTGAACAGATTCAAGAAATGTTTTCATGTATATGATTATGGCTGAGAAGATACAATTTCAGGATACAAATATATTTCTTTTAATACAATCAACAACAACGTTGTTACAAAAATATTATTTTTTGTCTACGACTTGCATTTGCATGTACATGTACATGTACATGTAGATAAGCCAGCAATTCTACAAACAACTGCTTCTAGGGTCAAAGACACATCACATCTATTACTGAAAGACTGCCACCCACTTAAAATAAATTAACACTATCACTATTTTTTCATTTCCCAAAATATTTGCATTAAAGCTGACAGCTTTTGTGACTGTTTACTTTGTTATAAAAACATTGCGGGATTAACATAATACACAAAAGGTTGTGCAAATCTTTGTTCAAACATGACTCAGATTCTTCCTCATTACACAATTTTAATTTGCTTTAAGCGTGCGAAAAATTCACTGGTGGTACTGTTTTAGACCTTGGGGTACCTTTAAATGCTCTTGAAAGGCAATTTTCAAGCAATACCCAGGCTCTTTTAACATTAGAAATAAGATGTTATAAATGGTTCTTTGAGTGAGTTTACAAAAATAATGCTTGGTGACACTTTTCAAACTTTACTGACAAGTAAACGATACATGTAGCAAAGCAATAATTATTGTACTGTTATTTAAATTTTTGACATTGCTGGTAAGGTTGAATTTCACTGGGTAACAATCACTCTTTAATAGTCTTATTACTCTGTAGCAGCAAGCTTCACAAAAAATTAAATAATAATAATAATAACAACAATAATAATAAGAATAGTAATCTTCTCCAAACAAATCAGACACCGAACTTTTCCTGACCCACACCTAATTTGAATAAAGGCCGACTCAAATTATTTAGACGGGCTGAATTGATTCAGACGCCAATCTTAATTCTAGCCAAACTAAATTCAAAAGGAGAAAAATATTCATTTCGGTCAAACTGCTTAGGAAATACGTTACAATAACTTATGCATTTGGTTTGGTACATGAAAAGTTTGGTGTCTGAATCAAAGCCATTCTAAAGTCGAATTAAAGTTGAAATTCCCTGCTGGGCTAGGCAGAAAGAATGGCTAAGCCATTCCAAATTGAAACAGGCATTCCTAATAATTGATTCAGGTGCTGAACTTGTCATGTACTTGATTCAATGTATTAGGTTCAGCTCATGAAAAGTTAGGCGTCTGAACCGGGCCTATGTGTCCATCTTAGGGAGATGTTCTTCTAAAAAAGAGTCAGCTAAAAAGAGTAAAGAAAGCGAAGGACCAACCCTTATTTAGTGATTTTGTTACCTCTGCGTCCTGCGTCCCTGACACATAAAAATCCCCAAAGACGCAAAACAATTCATGGCATGCATCCCGCGGGACACAAAGATTGATTGATCGATCTGAAAATTTGTATTTGTAGAAATATACCATTCATGTAGCTTCTGTGGCAGTTATTATGGCTGTTGTTTAACGATGCATATTTCTTTTAGCCTTTGTGGTGTTTTACAATGGGACTATAATATTTTAATCTCAGTATACTGTAATACAGAGTTTTGGAGTCTGTCTTCAGATTAACTGTCTGGTTACATAGAGGCCGAAGCATTTTCACTTTATGACTCCTTGTTTTTTCTTTTTGAACTGGAACTCATTGGTTATGGACAGGTACTCATGATTTTTCACAAGCTGAGTCTTATTACTCACGATAACTATTTGTGACAAAATCACTGGACAGTATTAAGTACGGTGGCCCACAACTGTCACGGCAAAACCAAAAACCTCACGGCAAAAACAAAAACCTCACAGAAAAACCAAAAACTTCACGGCAAAAACAAAATACCTCACGACAAAACCAAAAACCTCATGGCAAAACCAAAAACCTCACGGCAAAAACCAAATACCTCAGGGCAAAAGCAAATACCCAAGGCAAAACCAAAGCTATTTTGCTTTTGCTGTGAAGTATTTGGTTTTGCCGTGAGGTATTTTGTTTTTGCCGTGAGGTTTTTGGATTTGCCGTGACAGTTGTGGGCCACCATAATAATATATTTTATTAAGTAATACTCACCCTTTTCGTCTTCTCAACAGCAATGATTCTGAATGGCTTGTTGGCATTTCCGTAGACTTGTACAAAACAAACTGGAATAAATCCATCCACCTCTAGTTTCCATTCCTTTTCAGAACCATCATTAGTATAAAACATTGCATAAAATTTCGCTAGCAGTTTCTCTCCATTATGGGTGAGTGGCACCTTATTTTCATCATCAGTCTTTGTCTGTGATCTGCCGCCGTCACCATTTTCTGACTGGATTTGATCATCAAGTTTTCTAAATGCAAGACCTAGTGGATCTTTGGCTTGTTCTTGTGGTGGTTTAATCAGTCCTTTGCGAGATGACACACTGAAGATTGAAGGAACATCTTGTATCTCCACATCAAGTGGATCACATTTTTTCACCTTCTGCGGAGGGGGTGGGGCAGGTGGCTTGAGCCTGAAAGTGACAAATTAAAATAAAAATGACACTTTTTTGAGATTACAGTAAATCAAACCTAATCTCAGCTGATAACAATAAATTAAACAAAATATTAAACAATGATAATATACATACATTCCCTAAAGATAAGCCTGACAGTCAGTTGCTGAATGCTCGGTTTACTTCTAACACTTAATTTTTTTTAACATTCATATCACAGGGTTATAAAAAGTAGCCGGAAGCTAGTAAAGATCACATTCCACTTTGTGTTTATAGCTAGCTATTCTGCTGGCCAATTCCTTTGATTCTGTTAAGTTGAACATGGCAAAATCAGCCATCTACATCTATTTCATTGATTAAGCAACCTTCTTGAAAACTTTCTCACATCCCTGATATCATGTTGCTCAAAATTTAATCGTCTTCGCTCTCATAAATTCAATGACAACTAGTTCATTGATGTGAATAATAATGCAAAACATAAGCACAGTAAATGTAAAGAACAATAATACAATACCATCACATACATGAGATGACAATTCTTGGTTTCCATGGTTGTTCGTTTGTTGGCAAAAAGATTCACTGAAAACTTGCCAATCATTTTTGAGTAACAGACTCTGGTGTTTAGTTCCTCAAAACACAACTGCCCCCCGGCCTCTGGACAAATAATCTATGCCAGCCTAGACCATTTAAGTAGCCGTGAATCTTTGTTTGCACGTGGACCAGTATTGAAGTTCAATGATCAATTCCGTGTTATTTTGTTTACGCACTGATTCATTTTTTTGTACAATGAACTATTAAAAGCAGTTATAATAAGTAACCACAAATAATATCTCATGTGACCATCAGCTGACATTAATTGTAGGCAAATTGTCTGTGAATTTAAAACAGGTAGTCTAGTTGCTTTGTCTGTCAGAAACCTTCTGATGAATTTCAGTTGGACTGCATCAATATCATACTGTTCCTCTACATCCCGAAAAGTTAGCATTATTTAAAGCACAGTTTTAAAAATAGCCCATAGATGATGTGCATGGTTACAGAAACTTTCAGTCCTCTGAAAAAAATGAAACCTTTTTATAACGATCCACGGATTATAATAATTATGTCACTATTACACATTTATAAACAACGATGCCATTGCTAATTAAAAATCCTAAATAAGCAATTAAAATATAACAGACAAATGTGTTAAGCCTCTTATCTTTTTTACCTAACAAATGAAATTCTGATAAGTTATAATTACCATTTTCTCATGGCCTCTGGGCTTGAAGATGAATTTTATACCCAGATCAGAATTTTGAGAACACTCTAACATCAGTCATTATGAGATGGAGTAGGAACAAATTTTCAAAATTTTTATGACAACATAGCCATGAAAACACTTAAAGGACACTCAAGACAATTAGTATATTATAATCCTTATGATAATTTCCTTTTTGGCTCCATTTTGGGGTGGAAATTCATGCCCACGTAACAATATATTTAAATACAATATTCATTCCACCCTGGCTGATCTGCAATGATAACCTGCAAATGATTTCTGAGCCTTGAACACCACTCCATTTATTTTTTGCCGGTATTATTAAAACTTGTTCGTAAAAATTAATATTGTGAATAGCTTCTCTTGAATGTTCTAATTAACACCACTTCTTGACATGTACCTAATACTGACAGAGAAAGCAATATAAGCTTCTATATTTAAAACTATGAGAGGTAGTTGACGTGTATTAAATTTACCTCCACTGAAGTACATGACTTGTAAGAGTACTACAGTGGAATCACTGCCTATTAAAGAATTCTTACACACATGTTAATGCATTGTACATAGGCCTGAGCTGTTGAGTGTTCCAGAATTCCTCATCTCTACTGCATAAATAAGTTATTTATGACTGATCGGAAGAAGAAATGCACATTTGTAAATTTTACAACTTAATTTGATCAGTTTAATAATTATGAGTATATTTTAACTAACTTTAATTTAACTCAGAGACATGTGCATGTAAAAATTCAAGATTAATTAATATGCACTATGTAAATATGTAAGTACCAAATGAAATTTTGTGTCAGTTCAGACCTTATTACAACAGCCATTGATTAACAAGACCAGAAGATAATCCTACCCCTTACTTTTTTAAGGGTCATCCTAAGTAAGTGGCATAAGATTAATTTTGACAAAAGAAAGGACAATTTCTGCTCTTAATATTAACCTTCTAGCTGTAATAATATACTCATATATTCTCTTCACACAGGGAAATAGTACTGAGGGAGTAATCAGATTCTACTCACTGTTAAGACTAAAATAGAGATCACGATAGTAAAACTGTCATATAACTTCTTTTTGCTATAATAAAAATGTGCTCTAACAAAAGTTGAAGGGAGCCCAGTGCTCTGAACCTGTGAATTCAGGGTGCCCGGCACTAAGTTTTATATCTATGAAAAAACTAAGATTTTCAAGTTCCCCGAAAGAAAAAGTCAGGTGCCAGTGGCCACCAGGCTCTACTAGAGCAAAGCAGTGATATTGTACATGGATGATCCTAGCTGTGACAGATAAGTACAGTACAGTTAGAAATATATAAATATAGGATGACTCAAGCTTTATAAATAGTGCCAAGCAGTATGATCAAACTTGTATCTGGCAATATTACCTTTTTTGGTCAAACTTTTATGAAAACAAGTAGTACTTTCTGAGACTGTGGATGAGATCCTGTGGTGTGACCATTTAAGTGAAAGTCATTCAAGCTATTCACAAGCTTTACTTTTCTACGATATTGTTTTGGATACTGTACAATATGGTCAGTATATTTCTTTTAAGTCTGTTGAGTTAGCTATGGGTGACCATTCAAGTGAAAGCTACTGAGCAGTATTTTTTTTTAATATACAAAATCAGGGCTCAAAAAAGCCCAGGACTGGTAGATTTTCTCGCTGGCGAGTAACTTTTAAAGCACTCTTGCCTGATAAATTAAGAGGATGATTTGACCCCGGGGGGTACTCAACAAAATTGATGTTTATAAGGGGAGACTCTGCCCTGAGGCCACCCCCTAACCCTTTTATATACCATTCTTCACAAAAAAGGTACCCCTTCGTATACCTTCTATTGACAAAATAAATTAATGGTATCCCTTTCACACACCTTGTTTAGAACTTTGCATCCCCTTTAACTTCTGTAAATGCACTGTCTTTTAAATAGGAATCAATCACAAAAACAGAACATTTTCTCGACTTTATAAAGCTATAAAATTCATCTGTTAGCCCTTCTGGGCCCTTTCACAGACCTAAATGACAGATTTCCCTACCCTTTTATATACTTCAACCAGTAAAATCACTACTCTTTCATATACCTGAAGCCTGAAAAAGATACCCCTTTCAGGCGGAGCCTTCCCGTATAGGCCATCATAAGGAGAACCCCCTCCCCCCCACCCCGGAATTGCCTGCACCTTTGCCCATTCAGTGGGCAAGGGTCGAGGCAATTCATCCTCTAACTGACTAAGACGAGCAAGAAGTGAGCAGGAACCCGGACTCCTTGATGTTAGATATAAATTGTAGTCTGGGTATAATAATATTGTAAGAGTTAGAGTTATTTCTCCTCGTCTTATACCCTAGCAATGAAGAACAATAAAATCTTGATAATGATTTCCACTTCCCAAGTCAAACACTGTTTTTTTCCGAATCTTTTTAAACTCCTGGTCATCTAATTCTTATCTTTTTTTCTCAACAAGGTTTAAACACTATTATTGTGATCCACTGTACTTTTGTCTCTTGGCATTTAACAGCGAATAAATTTATTAGAATACTGTAAGATCTTGCTATAATAAATTCACTGGTGTGATTGCCCTGGATTTATTATAATAATATTATTATTCATGTTTTTGTCTCCTTTTGTTTTCCATGTTAATTTATTTGTTATCTGAGACAACAAAAGATCCACTTCATATTTTTTGTTTACTTTATAAAAAAGAAGAAAAATGAAAAAGCGTTCAAATTTGGTCAGATGAAACTATCTTAAAAGCTAATCTGTTATCCTGCGTGGTATGATAGTTATATTTAGCTTTCATCATAAATAGATTGCACTAGGAATTTCGACCAATACAATCTACGTAATACAGTTATATAACTTGCGTATTATCAAAACAATTCAGAGTAAATTCTCTGACATATGTAATTTTAGTAACCAAATTACAACCTCTCTGATTTAAAAAAGAAGCCTCCTATTTTTTTGGAAAAACCCATTTAAGGTTGTTAGAGGCAAAAAAATTGTATTAACGTCGAATTAGTAATTCATTATTATTTTGCACGGCGTGTGATCGTTTCAAGTTCGGAGACAAGCGTTAGATTTCCCACACATTGAGCGATTATTTCTAACCTCAGGGCACATATATTGACTACGTCCAAAAACGAACGTGCAGTGCCTTCTCCCATGACACGCGAACATATTTATGTTGGAACCAGGGATAATTTTAATGAACCACAATCGAGCTGATATATATCTTCGAGAGTAAACCTGTATCGTACGCTTGACAAATTACGCATTAAAATACATGGCCTAAATTGTTTTCGTTGCGGCTTGACGAAATGGTGAATTAAAATTCTTTGATGAATGTCCATATTTTTTAGTAAACTGATGGACAATGATAACTTTTCAGATAAATAGATGAAGACGAATAAAGAAGATAGAATTACAGATCACTTTGCAAGTTTGTGGCTTACCTTCTCGGAGCTTGTACTATGCCCCCAGAAGGGTCCATGTCTGATGGGGTTCGAGTGCTTGTGTCATTCAAGTCTTTCTCCACAATTTAATTTAATCCTCCTAAAAAAAGTGGAAAAATAACAAATAAAATTTTCGTCCCAAAGAGCAGAAGTGGTCAAGTTACGCACTTTGCTTTGACTCATTTTTACGCGTGACTGTCATGGCATACGAGGACAGTTGAACAACTGCTATACAGAAGGTGTTGAAAAATGAATAAAATAAATAGAGCAAATTCGTGCACTACTAGCACAGGATGAAAAGAAAATTAGAAACTAAATTCCCTTCCCGCCTTTGCAGCATAGTTTAAGAACAAGTGGCTATGGGGGGAAATATAACCATCTTAATATAAGCTTACGTACTTCTAGGCTAGAGTAAGCAATATGAGCGCTCGACTTTCTTCAATGGAAAAATCTACCTGTTATTTGCTTGACACGTTCGAGGCCTTTTGATGTTTCCTCCCTTGGAAAAAAAAATATTCCTCACATAGCAAATACTCTGAATCCTAACCAAGAACCTTTACGACGTTAGAGTTTCTAGAAACTAACCAAAACGCAAAGCACTCAGCACCAGTTGAAATGGGTGACCGATCAGCCGAGAGCCGTTTTACCACAAATATTCCTAGTCCCTCGGGGCCGGTAAGAGATTTGCATCGGGGTGGGGGTGGTAAAATGAAAGTGCACGTGTCTGACTTTGTAATGCACTATTTAATTTCTTAATTAATCCTAAAGAAAAAAGTTGTGCATTCAAAACATGTAATAGGTAGAAAGAAAAACCATTTTCTCTTACATCTGTGTTTTACAATGAACGTGTTAATGGTTGCATGTTTCCCCTTCCCTACCACCGACATTAGTTTGTTTGCTTGATTACTTTGTTTCCTGGAGGGATTGTTCCAAATAAACAAAAACAAGAAAATGTTTCAAATAGTTGGACTTCCTATGAGATAAAAATAGAAATAGTTAGGAAGAAAATAGTGACAATTTTTTAAATGAAAGAAATGAAGAAATCAAGGACAGCCAGGGAAGGGTCAGGCCTGAATGGAATTAGCAATCAAAAGAGGATGATGGGACCTCTTGATCTTGGAACAATCCAAAAACCTTCCACTGTGTGCAACTGCAGCTGTTTTATAGGGGGTGAGAGAGTCCCTAGGTATACCACTAGCTCAACCCACCCACCCATCCCCAATCACAGACCCTGCTACGTGGCATAGCCCTTTGAGAATGTTCAGTTTTGTTCCACGTCTTGACATGAAAATGTTTAAAAGTCTAAAAATTTTCACTGATGCTCTTTCCTTATTGGAGAGGGTATGGGCATACTTAGTAGAGGAGACTGGTTAGGAAAGCAGACAAATATCAAAGTTGAAAACAACGGAGCTGTTGTTTATGTTGAAAGCTCCTTGACCGTGCACAATCCTTTCTTTTTGTTCACAAACTGTGACTGAATAAATAATTTATTCAGTCACAATTTGTGACTGAAAACAAAGGATTGTGCACGGTCAGGGAGCTTCCAACATGTGATGTTTCTATTGGTCAGTAAGTTCAAAATGATAGGAATGCTATTGAATGTTGTGTACAGCTAGGTCCAAAACAGTTAACAAAAACATCAGACAAAAGGATCTAACAGGTTTCATAACCATTCCACTTTAATAACTATGGTATGGTTAAACATTGCAGTAGAAGTTATTTATTTGTAATTTCATTTCTATAAAATGACTAACGTGATTTAGTACTGAACAAAGTATACTATAAAAAATTCAGTGTAACATAAATGTTAAACCAGGTTATTTTCACTATTGTTTACAAAATTGTAGCTTATACTGAAGCTCATACAGTAGTGTACTTTTCATGGAATGTAGCAATGAAAACTCAGGCCTTCAACTTGTTCTTTGAAGTCCTGGTGAAGTACAAAGGAGGCAGTGTGGCTGAGTGGTTAGGGCACTGTAATGTTTTTTCAATATTTTCATACAGGATTTATAAAGAGATCGATAGCAATTTAATAAAAGGTTAAGGTCAAGCTCGCTACACATGGTTAGATGGCAACAATGATAAAAGAAGGGAATACATCCCGGAGGTCCTTGCAACCTATACAAACTCTGAACATCTGATATTAACTTTAAGAGAAGAATATGAACATAACAGGTGCTGGACTTGCAATCCGAAGGCCCTATAAAGTTCAGGTGTCCACCTAACAGCTAGCTGGATTTGTTCTTGGTTGTCCCAAGTTCAAATAATTTTATGCTAACATCATTGTAAATAGCCAAATGGTTTACCTATGGCTAGGTGGGATTTTTAACCCTCTTACGTACATCTGAATAATTTTAATTTGTTTCAGTCATTTGCTTGGTTCCCAGGGGGGGGGGGGGGTACTCTGGATTTCAAATGACAGGGATGATAATGGGGGCAAAAATCAAAACCCAAAAAATTCCCTGGTCCAAAATTTGACCCCTAAAAAATACCCTGCCGAATTTCTGAGCCATAAAAACTTCCAGAAAGCATTAAATGATAAAACACGAAAAATAGAAACATTAGTTTTGAATACCCAAAAAAACCCTACTTATATCAAGCTACCAAAAATATATATATAATTTTCCAACCCCCCAAAAAATTCCAGAAATCAAAAATTTCAAACCCCAAAAAATCCTTGGATAATCACTGTCACTGGAAATCCAGAGTACCCCCCTGGGCTTGGTCCAACTCAGCCTCCTACTAGCCTTTGTGCTACTAAAAGGTAATAAAGGAATGAATAATTATCATTATCTTCACCATCATCATCATTATAATAAATAATAATAATTATTATCATATTTCATTATATTATTATTATTATTATTATTATTATTATTATTATGTGCATGTCTCACACCTATTGGTGGCCTTATTCCTCAAAACATCAAGCTATCTCCTATGGCCTTAGGTGTCTAGGGTCCTTCTTAAGATCTAAGCTGTTCCAAACAAACAAGCTTTCTGGAGCAATGCAATGATCCCTGGTGTTTCCAACTTGCTGACCCACATCCTTAGATGTTTACTCACGGTCCTAAGAGCTCCAATTACAATAATGATGACAGATACACTTCTGCAGTTCCAGATCTTTTGCACTTCCCCTTTTAAGTCTTGATAGTGATCGATCTTCTCCCTTTCTTTTTCTGCTACCTGTGTATCAAAAGGGCAAGCTACATGAATAAAGCACATCCTTCCCTCCTTTTCCAGCACTACAATATCAGATCAGTTATGGTCTAAATGGTGATCTGTCTGAATTCTGAAATCCCACAGTAACTTCACCACGGCTGTCACTAAGATTTCAAGTTGCCGGGCAAATACAACAAGCAGGTGGCGAATAAAAAAAACAGCTGGAGATTCCTTTTGGTTCTATTTTTCTTCTATTTTCCTATAAAAGTAACCGCGGACCATGTTCATAAAAGCCAGGGAAAATCCCCAGCCCCCAGCTCTTAATGACAGCCCTGCTTCACATTATTATTATCATTCCAACTGTAAACCACAAGGGCTTAATTTTGAATTTTACAGTAATAATAGCCCATATAAAAATGTTTAGTTAACATGATCAACAATCCTCATGAATGCATAAATCCCGGGTATAAAAAAAACTTGAGCAAATTTCGAGGGCAATATTATTACACATGAAATTTTTATTTTTAGTAGCTCAAACACTTCTAAGTCTACAGTCTAGATTAGAAACAATGCATTAACAATACACAGCATCATTTAACAACTGAATGTTGGGAAATAGTTCTCTCAAAAATCATAATCATTCATAACTAACTCATTTTTTAACATCTCTTAGAGAAACGTTGCTGAAAAGATACACATAGTTTCCAGTTCCTTCTTGATTTTCCTTAAATATTATTTTACTTTCAGTCTGTTTTAGTCCATATCTGTATTCTTTCTCCTTAAATCTCAGCCTCTAGCATTCCAGACATACACAGTGTAAGTAAGTTAGCTGATGTGCACTGTTTGCATACATGCGTGCCAAAGGAAAAAACAGTTGAAAAGGAAAACTTTTTTCTTTTTTTTTTTTGAAAAGGAAAACTGCTAAGTATGGTTTCCAGAAAAAAAGTTCCTAGTGAGACTTATTTCTTTTTTCCTTTAGTTGTTTTTGGTTTCTTTGGTTTGCAATATTTAGCTTCCAGTCCTGCTATCATGTCATCTAAAGCTCCCTGCCTGTCACTTTGTCGCTTCAGTATGAGTTGTCTTAAGCCATCCTCTGAACTGTTGCCATTAAGACCAAATTCCTTTGCCATTTCCTCTGCTTCAGCAGCTTCTTTTTGAGCCTGAGGGGAAAAAACAGTCTTTTTTACCTCTTGGTAATTACTAATATCAACATTCTTCAAACTGCTTTTAATAATGATTAATAATAATAATGATAATAATGATTTGACGGTAGCACATCCACAAAGTGGTCCTTCCTCTACCTGATTCCTGGTCGAATTGGAATTTGGAAATGCTAGTTTTTGAGGAGAGGGGAAAACTGGAGTACCCAGAGAAAAACCTCTCGGAGCAAAGGAAAGAACCAACAACAAACTCAACCCACATGTGGCGTCGACTCCGGGATTTGAACCCAGGCCACATTGGTGGGAGGTGAGCACTCTCACCACTGCGCCATCCCTTGCTTTAATGATGCTGATAACGAGTTACTAAAAATCAAGATAAGTTACATTTTCTAATATCATCCTACAAGCTCTCGTAGGATGAAACCCCAGCCGGGTGGGGGGTGGGGGAGGGGGATACTTCCAAGAAATAGGCTAATGGGGGTGTGCCGCTGGATGGGGTCACATTTTCACAACTGGATTGACTATAATAGGGTTACATTTTCAATAGAGTTACTAGAATGGGGTTGCACATTTTAGGGATCAGAATCCTCACTGATAGAGAAGGGGACGTATACACCCATAGAGTGGTCTACATTGGTCAACACATATGTGTGTTTATCTTTGTGTATTGCTGTAGCAGGTCCACACTGGCATTCAAGCTGCCTTGTAAATATAACCTGCTATATCAAATAATCCAATAACTCAATAATCAATAATCCAGTTACTAACTTCTCTGAGATGAGGTGGGGTAGGGGGAACTTGTGTCAAAAATTATCACAAGATAATCTTTAAATTATGCCACATTTGGAAATTTTAACAGAAGCTAACATTGTAGCCTACTAGGGACATTTCGAAGGAAATATGTCTGCTCCTCAGCAACAGAAACTCCACACAGATGATGCAAAATTTGTCTGGAATCTGATCAGGAGCTCTGGTTGGTCAATGTAGTAGTTATATTGTTTTTGCTACTATTTTCAAATGACAAAAAAAAAGACAAAAAGCCACAAAGGTCAGATGTAAACACAATGGCTACTACAAAACAGTCAAAACTTGTGGGATATATCATTTTTTAGAAGAAGCATTTGACTTTTGCCAGGCCTTGTACGCAGAAGAACACAAAACTTTATCATAATCAACCAGGAGTAACATAAAATCGCAAAAATTCACATTTGGAACTCTATGACTACGGGATTAATTATGCAAACATTGATCTGTATCATCACCAAATGGGCTATTGCATTTAATATCGGCAGCCCCCCCCCCGGTTGAGGACTTACTTTTTCTTCTGATCCCTGAAGATTGGCGAAAATTGCATTCACCTCTGAAAACTTCCATAAAATATGGGTCTTAACCCTGAAGAATTTTGTGAAATTAAAGCTTCAACCCCAAAGAATTCCATATTTTTTTACTCTACTCCTAAAGAAATCCTCAATTTTTATAACTTACCCCTAGATAACTCCATGGTTTCTCAACCAGGGGGGGGGGGGGTGCGGATATTAAATGCAATAGCCCAATGCAATTTCTGTCGCTGAGGCGCAGACGTCTCTTGTGCGAAACTTTTCTAGCGGCAAGGAACGAGGAGAGACGGCTGCGTTCACAGGCTACCAACATCAAAGGTTTAAATGAGTATTTCCTCTTAATCAGGGTAACGTTTTTTGAAGGGAGGGGGCGGGAAGGCGGGGGGGGGAGGGTGCTCACTTACTTTTTCTTTTCTAGCTCTCTTTTTCTTTTTACCCTCATTAACAAAGGCTGGGAATTTTGGAAGATTTTCCTTCGAAATAAGCTCCTTGATGATTTTTCTAAACCTTTCATCGTCATCTACCGTTGCACACATAACATTCTCCAAGATAGCATCCATATCTCCTTCATAGTCTAAATAGGCGGCTTTGAGGTCGCTCATCTCTTCTTCCGAGCCCTTGTATTGCTTCTCGAATTCTGCAATATCCTCCACGGTAATTTTCTTAAACAGCAACCTCCAGTAAGCCTCCCAGTCGCGTTCTTGTACAATGATATCGTCTTCCACTTCACCGCTTTCATCATAAACAGCCCTTCGGTCTGGATCGGACAGAACAGAGTAAACTTGACCCAAACATTGAAATCTCTTCGTTGCTTCTTCTCTATCTTCATCGCTCGCTCGATCTGGATGAACTTGAAGCGACTTTTTACGGTAGGCTCGCTTTATCTCGGATTCAGACGCTGTTTTTGTTAAATGCAATACTTCGTATAAATCCCGGACTCCAAAGAGTGCCTCTAGAGTTTCGAAAAACGACATTTTGGCTGTCAGCAAAAAAGATGGCTGCCGCCAACAGCCCGCCAAATTTTTGACTGTTCCGTAGTCACGTGGTCATAAACAATGTTCCACTTCCGGTAGCCTCAAAACAGGAACCGGAAGCGACAATACTTCTTGTGAAGTTAGCAAAGAAATATACGACTTTTTGGCACAGAAATCCACTCTTAGGATTCAAGAAAGTTTATCAAATCACCTAATAAAACGTAAGACTGAATAAGGAGTGTTTTTACAAGACTAAACCAGCTATAGGGTATCATTTTTGCCCAGTCCTTGTTGGCATTGTGTTCCCGGTTTGATTCTTAGATAGGGTACCTAAATTGTATCAGCTACAAAGAAACAAATGATCTGTTAAAACTGAACTATCCCTTAAAGCACTGATTTAACCTGTTAAACCCTAACATCAAAATTTAAATTCTCATTTGTTATCCCTACACGTTTTCAAAAGAAGTAGTGGGGAGAATTTGTTGAAGTATCAATAAGATTCATTTTGTTTGATCATATCCTTAATTCTCATGACCACTCTGTTTTATAAAGCAGTCATATTACAAAGAGAAATTTGACACTGATCACTCTTAGGGCTTGAAGGGTTAATGAAGGTTCATGTGTTGCTATTTAATTCTTAGTTTTTGTTTTTCTGAATAGGGTGGGGGGGTGTCATTTTGGGGGTTTTGGCCTTAAAAATGGTACCAATTTTCGTTTGTCGCATCCTTAAATAGGGATAGGGTTAAAGACCCTTGGTGACACACACCTATCTGAAATTTATTGGAGAACCGTCACCGGGAGTTTTTTTTTTTACAGGGGAGTAGGGTGGGGTTGCTGACTGTGATACTGGTTGCATACATTACCTGATAGAGTACAATGCTTTATTAGTATATTACAATGAAGATTGTAGCAGAATGCTCACTGAAAATAGGAAGGGAGGGAGGAGAGGTGTCTTGACATTTCTGGGCAGCACATACCCTAACCAAAACTTGAGTGGACCGCTCCATTGGTTTTCTTTACCATCCTTCCCTCCCTCTCTTTCCACTCCCCCTCCTTTAATTAAGGAATTTTTAATAATCATGCTTCGAAAAGAAGGCAGTGGTTGATCTATGGGGGGGGACTCATAGGGTGCAATGGCCCACCTGATCTTTAATAGAACCTGATGCCTGCAATTCCAAAACACTTTTTCTCTTCTTTTCTTTCATCCCCTGTCTGGATGAGTGGGTCCTCCAATTACAGTTGAACCTCTCATAAGCAACCACCCAAAATGCAAAGACTTTGTGGCCGTTTACGGGAGGTGGTCGCTTACAAGAGGGGGCCCTCTTCTGAGAAGAAGTCTGGGCACATCTACTTTATGGAAGATAATTATCTAAGTTACACCGTGTGTAGTTCCACGTTGTTACTAAAGTTCTTTGTATATTCTAAATAGCATAGTGCACACTACAAACATAGACATCAGAGAATACATCAAGTGGTCGCACACAAGAGGATAAAAACAACTGGAAAATCATTAAACTTTCAGGCCCAAAAAGTAGTCGCAGTAATTTACAGGCGGTGGTCCTTTACTAGAGATTCCAACTGTTAGTCTTTGACCGGGAAAGTTTTGGTGTTTTGGATAGGCAGTTGCTCATGGGAGGTGGTCGCACATGGAGGTTGATCTCCACTATATGGTGAGAATGTTTCTTGCACTTCTGCAGGACAACTTCAATTCTTCAAGTACTTATATGGCTCAACAATGACCCAAGGTACAGTGTTTTATTTCTTCTGATCTACACAGGCACTTACAAGATATAAGATTCCCTCACTTGATAAAATGCAGACAGCTTAATGCATATGCTTTATCTAGTTATAAGGAACTACATTTACCAATAATAATTATTGCTCAATCATCTTTTTCTTCAATAATATCACATTAATATGGATTTTAAGATTAAAAAATTACTACAGTCATAACCTACTACCTATTATCAATAATTCTCAGTTGTTCATATAACTGTTAAAATTAATAATAATTTTGCTCTGGCATTCTATCCAAAAATAGGAATGCCAACAAAATAATTTTGTAGTTGTTTTCGTTGTTCCTGAATAAAATCTTTCACATTTTTTTTCAACTTTTGGTAAAGAGCAGTAAGCGAATATCCATTGACACTGCTACAACGAACACCTTAAAGTAAGGTAACTTACCAAGTTTAAAGGTGATTTGTCCAAAGAGAGTGAAAGATATTGCTCCACAAGTTTGTGCCCCCTGCCATACAAATGTCTAAAATTTCATAGACTGCAAAAAAGTCGTTTTTTTTTTCTCAAAATCAGTAAAGAAATCGGTAAAGCGTGGCGTAAGAGTCTTACGCACGTGAAGTGCGCAAGCCTCACACGCCCGTCGAGAGGAAAAAAATCACTAGCATCTCTCCCCAGTCTCGCTATCTGTTTTCAGCCTCATTCAAGACCTTTTGTTTGACTGCTCACGCGTACTTGAATACGCAAAAATACGGACTGTTTTGCAGTCTAAAAATTTCACACCTCTGGGGGCTATATCGTCATTAGTTTTCAACAAACCACTATCAAACTTGGCAATTTTAGAAATTTGAAGGCATTCTTACCAGCTGTGTTGGTGGATTTTTCGCTGAGTGGAACCAGTCAGGGCCAGGTTGTTCGAAGCTGGGTTAAGATAACCCACGGTTAGTGCAAAATTTGAACTCAGATATGAGGGCTTAAAAAGCAAATTCAGTTTAATTCTCTTTGCCTACAATTTGATGATTGGATACTCTAAAAAGAAAAGAGAAAATTATCCGAGAGAGTGCTTTTGACAAAAAGATAAAGAACCCGGGTTAAAATTTAACCCTTGGGTTAGCGTTAACCGGCGTTCGAATAACTGGGCCCAGATGTTGAAAAAATGGTGAAAGGGTCTGTTATAAATTATATGTATTTACTTTATATAGCCAAGCTAGCTGGTGGTTTATCTCCTTATATACAGTACATTTTCTACTGCCAGAGAATTGCATTATTTAATGCCACGGCAATACTCTTAGTAATTCAACAACTCTACTGTTATTACAACATCACTAGGTATCATTTACCTCCTTCTTTCTGTTTTTTACAATAATTAACCTTAAACAGCTGTTAGGGGCGTCTTAAACTCAAAATCTTCCAATTCCCCCAGCCTATAGGCTTCAAGAATGAAATTGACTTATTTATTTATTCAATTTATTTATATTCATTAATGATAATACCCCTTTGCTATTTTCCATTTAATTTACTTGAATTAAAGCCCACATAAATAACTATTAATTTTTTGTAATTCATTATCGATCTACGTGTGAGTAAATAAAGATTATTGTTATTGTTGTTGCTATGATACAGTATAAACAGGTATGACAAAATGAGGAAAGAGACTGGTAAACTAGACTGGCCAAGTCACCAAGACTCTTGTGTAAAAAAAAACTGGACACATTGCTTCATATTCTGAAGTTATAAAGACACACAAACAAAACACAAGGCTTTGTAACTTGTTACAGTGTGTCCAAGATTTTTGGAATGAATCAAAAGTTTCCAAGAATCACAAATATGAAATTGCCATCTACAACCCCTAAAATGTGCACGAATTCCTTACAGACATAAACTACAACAAACAATGCAACAATGACTCTCATTTGGTAAATTATCACCTGTGGTCTCATTCCAGCTGGCACAGGGAATTTACCATTTTTGTTTGCCCCAAAGATCATGAGGTTGCCTGATGCATAATTTACTGGTAATAAATTAAATATAACTAAAACTCTATGATATTCAGATAAAAAATTATAATGTACATGTGATAATGGAAATAAATAGCTAACTGAAAATACCTCTTCTGGTTTTTCTGCAACCCCCTCTAATTTTCTTCTTTGAAATAACATCTAATCTTTAGCATCTTATCGTCAAAATGCAAATGGTGGTTTCTTTACTTCAAATATTCCAAGAGTTTGAAAACTTTTTCAAAAGAATGGAAAGCAATCACTCCATTGGTATTGCTCCATTCTTTCCCTTGTTTATTATCCGGTGTGTGGTAACTTATTTTGCAATTATTTAAACTCGTTTTATCAACTTCCTTTCTTGCTGATCTCAATGAAAGAGCCTGACTGTAAGTTACCATACCACCCCCCATGGAACAAAGAATTGCATGCGCGGCACAAGTGTCCCACTTGAAGGAGGTGGCATGGGAAAGAATATAGAAATCTACATTACCGTCAATCACATTAAGAAGCTTGTGACCAACACCCGAAATTGTAAAAAGTTTAGCACCGGAGGATGAAAGAGAGGTTTTTATTTCCTCCCGTTCACTTCCACTTATAGCTATTCTGAGGGCAGTAGCATCTAGATCTCTTTCACCTTGACATGATCTGTGATCTGTGTTTCCCAGGAAATTACAAAGGTGCTCATGATATGACACTCCCCAAAGCCTTCTTCCTGTCCACTTGTTATTATTTTGGCTGTCTTTAGTCAACACTGAAAATGGTTGATTGATGACACCAGCCACAGGGTCACCAGTTTCCCGATGAAACACACCAATAAGAACAGTAGCACAGGGTAGCCCTGAAACTACAACACCATCAACCTCTCGTGGAGAAGAATTGGACATGTACTGTGATGTACAATCTGTAAAGTTAAAGAAGTGCAGCATTAACAAACAAAGTGAAACAAACAAACTAACAGATTTCAAGCAAAATAAACATGGCATAGGTCTGGGGGAGAGATTAGATAGATCTGAACCTTACATCACTTGCTCATGTGCCACAACTGTTAAAAAAATAACTGTCATTTCTTTGAGTAAAAATAACAAATTATTGAAAGTTAAAAAAGACTGGCAACTTTCCACTGAATGTAATCTGGGGACTGCTAACATCTGGCATTTTGAAAGGGATTAACATTGGATGATAGTGCTTATATACAATGCTAAGACTTATACAACTGCTTAACATCAGCTGGACATTTAGGTCAGACCCCCCCCTCCTACCCCCTCTTTAATGTCCACTTGAAAGTTTGTTGCCCCAAATGTCACTGCATTCCAGATGAATACTGACATGCACTTGCGTGAAGATGTCAACGGTATCAACACAATTTACTGCACAATGCTCCAACCTGTAAAATTCTTGCAAAATCTGCATAACCGCGTTTTCCTGCCAGAATCGCTGGTTCATGGCCGCCATGTTTTGAAAGTATGTATTGAAAAAGGGTTCCAGTTGTGTTCACAAATGTATTTACAATATCAGCAAACTATGGTAACCATAATTTTTGGTATAAAAATATCGTAAAAATTTATTGGTGATTTTGGATAGAGTTCAAAAGATCACAATGTAAACTGTACAAATGGTCCTGCTTCCTCTTAAATAATGTCACGAGCACCGTTCCGCTTGTGACCTAAAATTTATGAAAATGCATCAGTTTGCTTTTGTCCAAAATGCCCCGCACTTATGTCCACTCCCTTACCCCCTCCCCCACTAAATGTCCAGTTGATGTTAAGCGGGAAAAAAAGAATATGTCAATGGCCTCTTAGTATAACCTCACATTAGTATAACTTTGCAAGGAACACAACTAATTTTTCCGTGTATGATAATCAAATAGACCCTGGACCCTCTAGAAGACAACTTGTTGTTCCTTACAGGCAAAGTACAACTTCTCTCACACCACTGGTAGCCATGCCAAGCCCACCGCCACAGCCTGACCTTTATTTCAAATTCATAAAAATGTACACACTGCATACCCTAGAAATGTGGGACAATAACAAAATTACAAAGTTGCACATTAGGTTTAAACAGCTGAAAAAACTGAAATCTTTGGGTGGGTGGGTAGGGGTCAGGTCAGAAATGGTGGACACAACGAAAGCAACTGCCTGCCTTTTGGTCACATGACCCAAACCCAGGCCTTTCGGTAACATGACCTATACCCAGGCCCCCAGCTGTGTGTGAGAAAAACAGTTTTCACTTATTTTGTTAACGTCAGCCAGTGGAAAATTACCCTTCTTCTCTCTCTGCTGAATCTAAAACAATTTAAGCGAAGGAATATTACCAATTGGATCAATCCAGATGGCAAGCTTCTCAAGAGGCAGCTCAAAATCTAGCTTATCTTCAAGGACCTGCATTTCATTTACTTCCAGTGCAGCATCATTGTGAATCAAACCCGCCAACAAATGCGCAGCCCTCTCATTTCCACAAAGAACTTCTACCAGATGATTAGCTGTTGCAGATGAATCTTCTTTCACAGTTATTATGATTTCCTCACCAGTGCTGTTTGTGAATTTGTTTGATTCCTCGCCAAAGATAAAGCCACTGAGCTGAGGAAACTAAAATTAAGAAGGATGACTATTAATGAATAGTGTATGACAGAATGATAAAATTTACAATAACAAAAATGACGAATGTAAAGAATTAAAAATCATCACAGTTAAAGACCCAACTTATGTAGTTGCGAAAAAAGCGTGAAAAGAAAGCTTGATTTTTCTAAGGCTTTCTTTTTGCAACTGCATAAGCTGTGTCTTTAACTACAGTGATCACTGATATATTATCAGTTTGATATTATTAATTCATATATTCAGGGTGTTCATTAGGCATCGGAGATTGGAGAATTCTCTGTTTACTATGTGGAATTCTCCAGCTAACGGTCAATAGCCTATGACTATTTTTTACTCAGATGTAAAGCCTCTTTAAAAATATTCTCCCGCAACATTACACCTTTCTCCCGCCACTAGAATTCTTAATGAAAACCCTGCCTGTCAAATGTCAAAGCAGTCCCTCCCCCTGCCCTAGACAAAAAAGTTTAATACTATTTACTTATTAGGATTAAAAAATGCAAAGAAAATATAAAAATAATGTTCCCTTTTCTCTCTATGCTGTTCCGGGGGGGGGGACTCCCATATGAAACAGACGGGGATGCTTGTCGTCTCGCTTAGGGGTGTAAATTTTGGATTTGGTCTCGCTTAGGGTGTTCCAGGCAAAGCGCCAATATTTTAAGCCGCCACGGTCTCGTTTAGGGTTCCGCAAAGAACTTAAGATTTATGACAATGCTTTTAAAAACTACTATTAAATAAAAGGATTTGATGATTATGTTAGGCTCCTGCTTTATATCATTAAAACTCATTGCATGTCGTATTTGTGTGTTTTTAAGCGGTCTCTTTTAGGGGTCAAAATTTGCTTAAGCCACGCCCAGATTGGTCTGCTTTAGGGGTCACAAAAAGCTTGAGCCACGCCCAGAAGGTCTCCTTTAGGGGTTAAATTCAAAATTTCCGACGAGCATCCCCGTCTGTTTCATATGGGAGTCCACCCCCCGGGATGCTGTTACTATAATCATTTTTCAGATTTAAAAGAATTAATTAAAGTGAAAAAAGGTTTAACAACGTCGTTACTTTTTTTTGAAAATACCAAAAATTTGGGTCGGTCGGACGATGGTAAATGGAGAATAAAAAGGGGGAATGGCCTAAATCTGAATCGGATTAAATGGTTAAGGAGAGGGCAATAGGAGTTGATCCTATAGAGGTCTGTCGACGCCCTTTAACGTTTAAGCTTATCGCTATTAACTCTAACCGGATTACTAAAGCGTATATTGATTCGGATTAATTTAAGCTTTAACACTTTATCTACCCAAATCTACCCGTAAATGTCAAGATTTTCCGCGATGTCCTGTAAGTATCATAAGACTCACGTCAGTTTAACTGAATAGTAATCAAATGAACCGAATGTTTGGTACCTCCTGGATGACATCATGTTTGACAACCTCTTGGACAAGAACATCGGCTAGCGTCTTGAAATCGTGCACAAATCGACTGTTTTTCTCCTTTTCTTCTTTTTCCTCAACCATCAGCTCGAATAGTTCTTCTTGGCAGCGCCAAGCACGGGCGATTTTAGCCGATTTTTCGCTGGCTTGCAACAAAACTTGGATAAGATGTTTTCCGCTTCTGGCCGCCATTTTGCAATTTTTTGTGCACAAACAAAAACACCAGTATCAAAATGTCATCGCTAGGGAGGGGAGGCTTACAGACATTCATCAATAACAATACCTAATTTGGCACTGTCGTTCATCGAAATTTCTCTTTATCTTAATATTTAAAACTTTTAAAATGGCCCTTGAAATTAGAAAAGATAATAATGCATTGGAATGAATTAAAGATCTTCCACTGCGACAATGCAACGATTTACTTCCTTTGCCCCTCCCCACTCTAAACAGTATATGGGTCTGAGTGAACACCGCTGACAACTGACAAATTTGCCGCCATTTTCGATTTTTCACTTCCACCTTCCACTGTACATTCCTTGTCGATTTTTATTAGTGTTGGGCGAATGAAATCGACAAGATCCGACAAAACCAAGCAATATGCCTCGTGAAATTATTACTCTACAAATTGGACAATGTGGAAATCAAAGTAAGGTTACTTTACTCATGTTTTCATAGGCAAAAAATCATCGCCAAATATGCATATATTGATCGGCTACAAGTTTTCAAACTTAAGGTATATAAGCTAATGGTTTTGTTTTTTTGAATAGTTGGAATGGAGTTCTGGAAACAGCTCTGTGCTGAACATGGAATAAGGCCAGGTGGGTAGTGAAAAAGAACACTTTCATGTAAGCAAAATATTCTACTGTTTATCCAAGTTAAATATAAAAGCTTAAGCTTTACTGAAGTTAATTATACACTGGACTTGATGGAAATCAGATCAAATTATCATCTCATATTGTAGTGACTCAATCAACTGCATATTAATGATAAATCTTATTGATTTTTTCGATCTTTTAGATGGAATTCTTGAGGACTTTGCTACAGATGGCACTGATAGAAAAGACGTATTTTTCTACCAGGTAAAATGAGTAGGATTTACTGTCTGGGGTGACTAGTCATTTAGTGCCCTGGTCCAGGTTGTTCAATCGTTGGATAGCGCTATCCTTTGAATAAATCGTTATCCGACCAGCGGATAAGTATTATGGAAACCAATTGCGCTACCCAGTGGATAGAGATTTGTTCAGTGGATAACATTATCTGCCTTTTGAACAACTGACGCCTGGTCATCTATTCTGGTGATGGGAGGTGGGGAGGGGGAGGGTAAGGGGGTCCAAAAACTTCAAAACCTGTGCAGAAAAACATAATAAAAAACTGCGTAGAGGAAAGTAAAAAAAGTAAAGTCGTGTTACTGAAATTAATAAAAACTGCAAACGGCATATTCTAGTAAAACTGTAACACTACAGGTTCAAATCAATATTTTTACTTTAAAACCACACCAAAAAATAGTGCAGAGTTACATCACTGCCAACCATGATATACTCCTCATCCTTGGAAACTTAGGCCTCCTTAAGGACATTTTAACCCCCAAAGGTAAGGCATTTTGCCCCGTTATTGAGATAATAGACCCCTTATATCTCTACACATTTGTAAAATGGATAACAGGCCACAGCTGTCCCTGCTCCACCAGACTAGGTTTAAATGTAACAGAATAAGATCTAGAAGGCTCCCTGGAGATAGAGAGACTGCTAAAGACTCAAAGTCCCTTGCATTTCATTTATGGTTATGGGAATTAGCCTGCAAAAAAATATATATATAAATCTACGGCTTGTGCTTTAATACCCGAGGGGAATTTTTTTAACTTGTCTTGTGGACAAGTCTAAGACTGCTAGTAATTATTCCATACTTTGATTTAGGCTGATGATGAGCACTACATTCCCAGAGCTGTTCTTTTGGATCTGGAGCCAAGGGTGAGTGAAAGGTGGATTAGTTAGAGAAAATTAAACTTTTAGAAGACTTGAATGTGTATAATTTTATCATAATTACCAGGGGAAGTGATGCAATGAACTAAAAAAACAAATGCTCATATCAAACAACATACATACATGTACATACAAAATGCAAACATTACATGCAGGTTATCAGTCAATTCAAAATAGCTTTCACAAGGCACTGTGGAGGCAAGTGTACCTGAGTGGTTAACTTGAACTCCAGATCTGGAGGTCCAGGGGTTAGAGCAGGGTTCTCAATAGAAGGCGGCACCCGGCGATTGATCGCCGCTTACTTTGGGATTTATAGCCGCTTACTTAGTGTTTAAGTCGCTTTTCTTTGCTTTGTTTTGACACCTCTGGCTTTGCTGAAGAGCCTCCTACTTTATCAGTGATCACCTCCTACTTAAAAATCTATTGAGAACCCTGTAGAGCCTTGTCTGTGGCCTTGTTTCCTTAAACAAAGAACTTTACTCCACCTTGTCTTTCTTCACCCAGGTGTATAAATGGGTACAGCTACATACTGCTGGGGGGTAGTCCTGCAATGGACTAGCATCCCTTCTAGAGGGAAGTATCAAAACTCCTAGGCATGCTTCCTGCTAAGGAAACTAGGACAAGCTCTAGCTATATAGGCCTTTGGCTCGTGTGCGCCTTTACCTTTTTTTACCTCCACAAGGTATTGCAGTGTGTTTGACAATGGTATCCAAGGATATAGCTATTGCAAAAGCTAAGCAGATTTTTGTTAGTCAAGCAAGTGTTTTACTAACTTAATAACATTCTAAGATGTTTTAGATGTTTTACAATGGCTCGTGTTGTTGTTTTTTACTTTCAGGTTATTGATACCATCACATCTTCACCATATGCAAATCTGTATAATCCAGAGAATATGTACACATCAAAACATGGCGGGGGAGCGGGCAATAACTGGGCCAGCGGATATTCACAGGTTTCTGAAACTAATAACACTGTGATAATTATTACAAGCAAATGTAAAAATATTAATGTTAATGATTTGTTGCTCTACTGTGGGCTGATTCAACTGGCCCTGTTTGTTAAAAAGTTGGATAACACTATCCACTAGATAAACCTCTATCTACTGGATGGCACAACTTCTTTCCCCAATACTGTACTTATGCACTGGATAGTTATTATCCAGTGGATAGTGCTATCTAACATTTGAACAACTTGGGCCTGGTGTACTGTATAGGCATTCTGCTGAAAGAAATCTCAAACAAACAATTTATGTCAAACAAAACATGATTTAGAATCACATCTGGCTCTTGACAAGCAAGCCCAAGGAAGTGGCACATATTTACTCCACCATGTGAAATCAAGAAGGTGGTAATCTCTTGAAATCAGTGACTGAAACAATCACAGAGAAAAAAGGGAGAACTGTGAACAGTCTATACGAAGTTTTGCTGAATTACTATTATTATTAATTAATTATTGATCCTGATGGTGTAATATTTCTAACACAATCCCCCTTTCTTATTTTCAGGCCGAACGCCTCCATGAGGAAACCTTTGATATCATTGATAGAGAGGCTGATGGAAGTGATAGTTTAGAGGTAATCTTGCAGAGAATTACTACACTAGTTTTTTGACCACCCTGTCAGATTCAGTGAATGAAAAAGTTTTGATCTGTCACTCCACCCATTTGTCTCTGAACCGCCCATGCAGACCCACATCTTCTCCACTGCTTGTGATGTCATCAGTTTTAACAGTCAAGGACAACTTTGTCGGCTAGCTTGTGCAGGGTGAAGAGACCTTTCAAACCATACCAGAATGAGTACGATTCAATTCCGACAAAGACCTATGTAAAGTTGACGCAAAAATTCCAATGAAAAATCTTGTTCCACTACCCACCTACATGTACCTTTCTTTTCATCTAATCTCAAGATCCTAAAAACTTTTCCAAAAACTCTTCCCACCGAAATGAAGCCTGCTAAATGCCCAACAAAATGAAAAAAAATGCAAGAAAAGCAAAAGTCAGGACTGCTGTGTCATTTTTAGACCCAAAAGCTATCTTGAAATTTTAAAAAAACATGCCCGAACTTTGCAAGCTAATATTTTGCATCTGGATAAGAAGACCACCAACTGTGTGACATTTTAACATCTTTGTGATACATTTTAGCCCTTTATAGCCAGACAGTGACCAGAAAACCACTTGACTTGCTTCAAAACACTTTTTTTGGCGAAATTCCCAGGGGCCAATGGGTTAATTGATTATGCAATTTATGAAAATTTATTCCAGGAAATTTATGAAAGTCATCAATATTTTTACTGTATGTTAATTTGTGGACATATTAATAACTTTTGAACTTAATAGTCAAAAATTTCAAAAACATTTTGTTATTTTAGTATAAATTAATTATGTGGTCATAGCAAGATGGCGGAATGTTTGTTTACGAATAGGGAAACTTTAACAAATAATGTGCCATTCTATTTGCCTGGTGGAACAACTGGGGTCTTTTTGGCTTATGGGTTTCATATCTTCTGGACAAAAATCAAAATGACAGGTATTTATAGTGGAAGAGCCCTAATTTTATATCATTTTAGTATAAATTAATTAATAGGCAATGCAATGTTTTTTTTTGCCTTGCCATTCTATTGCTGGTGGAACGGGTTATGGGCTCAATTCTGAAATAATTATTTAGAGAAACAATTTTTATCAAAATTTATGATTTTTTTTTTTAATTTTTGACAAAATGACAACTTATTTTCCTAATATTTTCTCTTTCAATAGGTTTCCAAAGAAGTTAATTCAAACATACTCGGTGTTTCCTCAACAGGTAGTAAAATAACCAAAGCTAAACTTTTGTTAATTTTAGATTGAATTGACCACTGTACTTGTCTAGATAATGTCTTCATTCATTCAATGTCATAATGCATAGTTTTGTAAGAGGGACACAAAATGGCTCATTGTGCCGAGATTAATGGGGGTGAAATGGCTTTAGTTAGTAGTTGAAAGTGCTAGATTTCAATGCTGTGACCTTGGCTTCAAATCTTCACTATAATCCCTCAGCCATGTTTGGAAATAACCTGAAGTCTGATCTTCCAGAACTGGGGTTGTAAACTTGTTAGTTGCATTGGAAGTATTATTTTGTTTCATAACCTGAATAGCCCCAAATGAGAAGAGCATAATGAAATAATTGACATAATACATGTAGGTGTTTATTCATGTTTTCCTCTCTTAATTTTTAAGATAAGGTGTGGCACGGTATGTCCCTATACTCCCCTCAATTTAATGCTGGGAGCAATCCCATTTGAAATAGGCACTTGAGTACTGGTCTTAATGTCGTGATTCTTACTAGAAATTACTCTAGGGAACATAGGAGTTGGGTCCAATTATTACTAAGACAAGGTACTAAGACTGGCTGTGGTCTTGTCAAACATAAAAAGTGTATCATTATGTTTTGTAGGAAGACTTCAGTGATGTTGTTGTCCAGCCATATAACTCCATACTGACACTCAAGCGATTAACTCAAAATGCAGATTGTGTGGTAGGTAATTGTGCCTTGCACTTATGTATTACAAACATCAGGGTAGGCTGAGAAAACAGACAGCATTTTGCGACTCAATCACTGGTTTCCCTGCAAAATGATGTCTGAGAAATGAGCACAAAAATTACATACAACTCTACCCAGATCTGGGTTCCCACACAGCACAACCAATCAGAAGCACTACCAAGATCTGGGTAGTATCGCATAATCAATACAGAATTTCTGCACTCATTTCTCAGAGGTCATTTTGTGGGGAAACCAGTGGTCGCATTGTGAAATGTCAGCTGTTTTCTCAAGCTATCATCAGGGCTGTGACTAAATTTAAGTTGGCCAGGAAATGGAGAAGTCACAGGGAATTTCAAAATTTTCTGGTATTGTCAGTATATCTGGTTTCTATCAAAGTAACCAGAACTAACATTTGTAGTGATATCAAGGCAAATTCCCAGCCCCCAGCCCTTGGTGGTGACAACCCTGAATTATTTTAGTTCTATGTCCTACTGTCTTGTAGGTAAAGTACAAACTCTTTTGGATTTAATGTTGAGCACTATAATTTATTTCTTAGGTGGTTCTTGACAACACAGCCCTAAACAGAATAGCTGCAGACAGACTACACATTCAAAACCCAACATTTTCCCAAGTAAATCAACTGGTAGGTAGATTTTTCAATCTTCTATAACATTATTTACTTGGTTTTTATTTTGTTAAATTTTCTTATTATATAACCACCACTGAAATACCAGTAGAGCTTTTATGCTAAAACATGATATCTTCACTCTCACGTGGAAATTATGACATATTATCTTAAAACTACATCTGAAAAGTTCACCATTGCACTTTTGCTACAAAAAAAAATTAAAGTTGCGCTTTTTGGTATTTCATTTGTATTTAAAATTATATGGTGAAATATTTTGGTATTTTATTTGAAATATTTTTATAACTCAAAAGAACATTAGATGGTTGCCATTGAGGCAAGCTGAAGCTCAAAAATAGCCCAGACTTCATTTCAATTAGCCCCAAAATTCAGCAGAATTGGTTTCACAGTTCTTCTGTTATTCAAATTCATGAAATATTTTTCAATTAAAAACAGAATTCACTAGCCTCAAAAAGATCGGAAATTTCTTATCTCTGTGTGGCCATTTAATATCCACTATTTATATTTTTAATCCAGGTATCCACTATAATGGCTACAAGTACAACAACTCTAAGATACCCAGGTAAGAATTTTTAAGCATTAAAAAGTTTGCTCGAAAAATAATCTTGTGATTCTCAGCACTAGGCTTTTAGCCAGACATTAAAAACTGGCTGTCCAGAAGGCATGTTTTGCCGTAAAATTGTAAGAGATTAAGTGAATTTTCCTCGTGCTTCTTCCAAAAATGGGCGTCCATAGGACTGCTGGACACCCTTCTGGTTAAAACCTTGCTCAGCACCCAGTAACTTTTAATTTCTTTATGTGTGTGTTAAAACGTGATAAAACCCCAGCAAACTTTAAGAGAACATTAATTTTAAAACAGGCAAATAAAAAGGCTGCTTTCCAGCGGTATTTAATAAAATATCAATCAGTTATTAGCACTAAGTGGTCTGTTTACCTTCTTTCAGGTTATATGAACAATGATTTGATTGGACTGATTGCGTCACTCATTCCTACTCCACGACTGCATTTTTTGATGACAGGCTACACACCTCTCACTACTGATCAAAAGGTATCTACATGATTGAGTAATGGTTTATATGAGTCGTGTTCAATTTTTTGGTTTGAATGTGGCTAAAATTAGCGTAATTTAGGAAAATTTAACCTCAAACAAATTCTGGTCAGCAGTTTTCCCAACTGCGCTGGGGAGGCGTGATGCCTCTAGCAGGGGCACCTCGTGGCTTACATACATAGTTGCTTGCTTGCAGTTCTTCGCAAAGTGTCTTTGCTTTAGTCTTGTTGCTTGCTTGCCATTTTTGTGCTGTGTTTTTCCCAACCCTCCCTCCCTCCCCCTTTATTTTAGGGCTAGGTAAGTATTAGTCGGTAAGGATTCCACTTATCAGTTCAGTGTGACTGTGCCTGGTAGGGGCCGCTTGCAGGGTTGTCATGGATACCTCCTTCCTCGTGCTAGAGCATTGCCCGGCTCAATCAACCTTTACAAGGCCACTTACTAGATTTGTATATGACATGTGTCCTATGTACTGCTAGTATCAGCAATGTCAGAAAGGTGCTGCTTTTTGAAATCTGTGTGTGACATAATGTCTCCTTGTTTGGTGTTGCAATTTTCAAGTTTTACAGAAAAAAAAAATACATCTGTTATTTTTTCTCTTTTTTTAGGTTGCCAATATCCGTAAAACAACAGTTCTTGACGTCATGAGAAGGCTTTTGCAAGTGAGTATGTTAGACCCTTGCTTGGTTTTTCTAACATTTGACGTGGACCAAATAGAAAAAGTCAGTCAACACCACCCAATTAAGTTGCCGAGTTTGAGAGTGATTTGTTTAAAGATACAGCTCTGCAAAATCACGAAATTTTACAGATGTGAGTATGTTATGGGTGAAATGGGATTTCAGGTTAATTAATAATGATTTAATCTATATATGTTGATTCTCGAGTACCTCTGTCTTCCAGCCCTGGGATAAAGAAAGTTTGACCTGTGCCATCCCTCTTTGCCCCCACCACCACCACCACTGTATAAAAGTCTGTAAATTTTGAAACTTTGTGAGGATACATCTTTGCTTACTTCAAAACTATCACTGTCTTTGTCCTTTTTAGCCGAAGAATGTAATGGTTTCAACCTTGCGAGACAGAAAACATACCCACTGCTATATCTCTATTTTGAACATAATCCAAGGTGAAGTCGACCCCACCCAGGTGTGTTACAGTTCATTCTCTAATTGAATCAAGATTATCTTGGAGCGTTACCTAGGGCATCAGTAGTAGGAGTTTAGGGAAAACGAAAGCTAACTTGTGGATGGTTGTAGCTTCATTAAACAATTAATAATAATAATAATAATAATCAATGGAAGAAGAAGAGGAGGAACCAGGGATTTGCAACTTAACCACGAAAAACACCTTTACCTATCAGCTGGAAAATATTTTATTTCTAAAAAAGACAGGCGAGGTTATCTTCTGAGGGTTTGCAAATACGCCAAATATGGCGTATTTTACGGCAATGTTTTTAAGATGACTCCACTGAGGTTACAAGGGAGTCACTTTGACTCGCAGACGGTTGCAACATAGTTTTTTTTTCTTATCTTTTTCAATCAATATAATGACAGATACTTGAAGAGAACTTAATAAGATTATCCAAAGCTGTCCAAGGTTGTTTTTTTGTGGAGAGTTTCTCGTCAGGATAAAACTGAGTTGTTGCATTAGTTGGTTTAATGAATTTGAGAAAATGCAAGTGAGTGTGTGAGTCATCTGGCTGATATTCTTGTATTTTTGTGATTTAGGTTCATAAAAGTCTTCAGCGCATCAGGGAGAGAAAACTTGCGGAGTTTATTCCTTGGGGCCCGGCCAGTATACAGGTTTGAACACAGCACTAATCTAATAGACCAAGTGCCTTTTACAGTACAAAGGGGTTAAAGCAGTACTTAAAAAAAACTTGAATTCCAGCTTGTCCTTCGGGCAATCACCCCGCACGTTTTTCTCGCCCGGGGCAACTACTTAGTTGTCTTAGCTAATATGGAGCTTAAACAACGACGACGGCGACAGCAACGAGAACGGCAAAAAAGCGATAGCTTTTATTGGCAAAACAACAACTTTGCACGTGCATCAAGCTTTTTTGTACATTTCTTCGCCGTCGTTGCACGACCACAACGTGAAAGTGCCTAATTTCACGTTTTCTCGAGGACGGGAACACAAGACAACAACTTTCCTTTTCTTTTCCTGAACTTTGATACAGTCCTTTAGAATTCAACTCCAAAAAAATTTGCCAACATTTGACGAGTTAAATGAGATGGAATAAGCGCGATAAAGTTTGAGGCAGCGCGAATTCATTTGTTAAGTGACGTTTTGGTAGCCGTCGCCGTTGTTGTTGCTTAAGCTCCCAAATGCTTCAGTTGGAGGACGACATGTCTGGACCCATTGGGCAAGTGAGCTTTAAAGCGTTTTTAGTTAAGTCACCCGAAAGTCATGTCGCCCGAAGTTTTTAGTTAAGATTTTAATAAAGAGTGTGTGTAACATATCTCGTTCTTTAAGCCTTAGTGAAACGAAACAAGCAGGATAATTGAGTAGTATAGTCTCGTTCTTTAAGCTATGATTCTATGATGAGACGAAGCAAGCAAGATGAATGTGCAACCGATCTCGTTCTGTGTGCGGTGATGAGATGAAACAAGTGGGATAAATGAGTAATATATCTTTTTCTTAAAGATTTGATGAAACGAAACAGGCGCGATTAACATGTTTGGATGTTGTTGAGCATGATAAAATTTCGGGCGACTTGACTAAAAGTTTCGGGCGACATAACTTCGCGCGAGATGACTTTCTGGCGACGTGACAGCGTAAACCGCACAGAATTGAACTAAAACAGCAGTATCCTTACAAAATCGCCCCTTTTAACTGGCTTCCAGTTGAAACTTATCAAGTATACCCCACTAGATTTCATTACACTGATTATTTAAATTTTGAATGCATTTTTAGTTGCTTACGAGTTGTGGTTTGATTGTTGGTAATGTTTGATAATATTGTCACCCTCTGTAGGTTGCTCTGTCCAGAAAGTCGCCATATGTGCAAACAGCACATAGAGTGAGTGGTCTGATGTTAGCCAATCACACCAGCATAGCAACTGTAAGTTAGTATAATAAGTATGTGGAGCATGATCATCCGAGTGAACATAGTCCTGAATAGGACTGTTGTTGACAGTGACTGATGATTCGTCAACCTGTGCGGTAGTCAACTTCAGAGTCAAAGTGAGCTGTATCACTTTGACCAAAATGGCCTTAAACACTCTTATTGACCTGTTTGGCCAGTTAAGTTGCTTTGTCCTAAGTAACCTGAGATCAGGCCCAGAGAGATCAAGCTTCTTCTTTCTTACGTGGTCGCTCTAAAAACGAAAATAGAGCCTGATCTCAAGTTTTGTCCTAAGCGACTGGACAGTTGACAATTTGACTAACAATAAACGACTGTCCAACTGTTACGAAAGACGGATCCAAACGCACCAATGTCATTTAAGAGTTTTCATAGCCAATAACATCACGGCTTAACTGACAGACGACCAATAACCTCCCGAGGTTTTTTGTCGGACGTTTCGCCAACGTCCTGGCCCGGGTTGCTCGAAGCATGGTTAGTGTTAACCAGCGTTAAATACCATGGAAACCTATACATTTTGATACCTCTTAACCAACGGTTAGCACTAACCAGGCTTCGAGCAACCGGCCCCTGTTTGATAACCTCTGAAGTCGTTTCGCGTATGTGTTGGGTCATTTCCGTAATTGCTTTCGCGTGATCAGTGGCTGAAAAAACGATTTTTATACATGCGCATCACACTTTTTTGTATCATGGCTCAGCGAACGAGGCATACACATGCGCAGCGCTTGTTTCGATTCTAAGCGAAACGACATAAGACGCTAGCGAACGGGACGTTAGCGAAACTCGTGGGCGAAACGACCAATAACATCGCGACAGTCCTTTTCAGGACTACGCTCACTTGAAAGATCATGTCCCCCCTGCTTAAGAAATGACTGTTGGGTTCAAAGCTTTTATAGTTTTGTAGTATAATGGCACCAATTTCTTTAATTGACTATGTGAGGAAAAGAAATTCAGTTTGTGTCGTTAGCGTTCTCGAGAACGTTTTTCGCAGGTTGTTAAAAGGGGCAGCGGCACTCTGAAGAGAATGGAAAATCTTAAAGATGTGTTTTCAAACAACAAACATATTGTCTAGGCCCGGTTCAGACGCCGAACTTTTCACGAGCCGAACCAAATACATTGAATTAAGAATCAATCAGGAACGGCTATCTCAATTTGGATCGGCTAAGCCTTTTTTCCCGCCTAACCCGGAAGGGAATTTCGACTTTGGAACGGCTTTGATTCGGTCAATCGTTGAAACTTTCACGTCCCGAACCAAATGCATAGGTTATTGTAAGTAGTTTGACCGAAATGAATGTTTTTTCTCCTTTTGAATTTAGTTGGGCTGGAATTAAGATCGCCGTCTGAATCAGTTCAGCCGGTCTAAATAATTAGGGTCGGCCTTAATTCGAATAAGGTTCGGCTTACGAAAAGTTCGGCGTCTGAACCTGGCCTAAAATGTTCCTGTTTTGTACAAAAATCACTCCACTACACAATGAAACTTTTTTATTGTTACCTTTCTCCATGTACAAAGACAATGAAAACTGGGGATTGCGACTTGCAAGTTCTCACGTCTTAAAAAAATGCTAAAAATAATGCTGTGCTTTCCTTACGAGTGGCTTGACGTGCCCCTTGAAATTCGAAATTTTTTGGAAACCGCGAAAGTTATTCACGACTTTGTTAACATTTTTAAGTATTCATTGATGTATAGTAACTTTTTTGAAGAACAGTAGTTCTGTACACATTTGACGATAGCCTTTGGACAGCCACTCCCTTGCCTTTAACAAACTTGTTTGAGCAGGAAGGTGCGGCTAATTAACGCAGACAGGCTATTAGACGGCTGTACGATTATAAATCACTGATTTTTTTTTCCCAACAGGTTTTTGAAAAGAGTTGCCGATTATTTGATAAACTGCGTAAAAGAGAAGCTTTCCTGGACAATTATAAAAAGGAGGAGATGTTCAAGGAAAACCTGGATGAATTTGATGCGTCCAGGTGAGTTATTTGTCATAGTTTTGTTCTGTACCCATCCAAAGATGACGGGAACCTTTACTGAAACGTAGGATTACTTCCAGGGTGTTAAAACACGGTTTGCGCACGAAATTTCAAAGCATTGTAGTCAGGATTGGTAGAATTGATTTCCAAGGTTTACAACTCTGGTAAACTCAACTTTACCCGAAGATTACATGAGATTCGGTGGATTCATTCTCTGCGTCAACAGGGAGCGAGGACGGCGACGGCAGTGACAACGACGCTGAAAAAATTCATTCAAATTCCTTTAATCTTCTTTGCGATTACTTCAACTGACTTTATTTTGTAGGCGAATCCTCCTGAAGTTGAATTCCTAAGAACTATATCCAAGTTCAGAAAGAGAAAGAAAATATTTATGCCCTCTATAAAACAAGAAATTAGGCATTTTCACGTCGTAGTCGTGCAGTGACGGCAAAGAAATGTACAAAAAAGCGTGATGCACGTGCAACATTTGTTGTTTTGCTAATCTAAGGCCACGTTCAAATGGCACCGGTCAAAATTCGACGGCTGAAAAAAATTGGACACTTTGTTCACACGCGACTGCTAAACATTTTCGCTCTGTTCACACGGATTATTTATCAGTAATTATATATCTTCCGTAGGTTACTTGCAAACCCTGAAATTACCTCGTCGCGTACTTGCACGGCGCATCCTTAGTCCGAATTTTTTTCTTTAAATCACATCAGTGGTATAGTAATCACTTAGAACGACCAGGCCTTAGTTTATGTACCAAATTAAAATCTTAATTCAAGTAGTAATACTTTCACTTTAATGCATTTTTTGTTTCGTAAAATTTAACTTTGTGTACTCGTAAGATTATAGAAAGGCTTTAAGGTTGGATCTTTTTACAGAGAGGTTGTCCAGCAGTTAATAGAGGAATACCAAGCGGCGACAAAGGCTAATTATATCATGTGGGGAACTCAACAACAGGTGAGAGAATCTCCTTCTCACTTACTTCATAACAGTCCTTTTTTCCTCCAAGAAAATATCTGTTAGCTGAAGTTGTATCCTTTCCCGCCGTTATTACCCATTTTGTTGTATTATGCTGAAATTTTGTGTCCGATCACTAATTTAGAGAACAGATGAAAAATTTTGTTGTCCTACCGTTTAAATACTAAAATACGTTCAACAAGAGTTTTCTTGTCCAAAAAGTTTTGCTCAAAACTAATTTAGAGTGAGAGAAAACTCAAAAAGCTCAAAATTCAAAAAGGGCATTTAACGTTTTTAATCACATTATTAGCCTTGTAAATTTTTCTTGACTTAAACCTAAATATAATATCAGTAACGTCTTAACAGGCCTGATTACTAAGACTAGGTTCCTGAGCCAAACGGAGCACGTAAAAACAAGTGAAATGGCAGCAGAATCGCGAAGTTAAGGGAATTTCTTTAACCTTATTTCGTCCAGCATGAGGTTTGCTTTTATGATTAGTAAGATAAATTTTAATTCTACTGTAATTTGAAGTCGATTTTCAACTGTTCCTGTATTTTTTTGTATTAAAAATGTGCTTGTCCCACGGACAAGTCATGTCAAAGGTTTACATGTCCGAACTAAATTTCTACCTGTCCCGGACAATCGGACATAGGTTTTGGCACACCCTGACCATACCGGACAGGGTTTGCGCCGGCATGAAAACCATATCGGATAGAGCTTTTATTCACAGTCACACATAAGTGCGGCGATTTCGAAGCGTTTTCTGTTACGCCAATCCCCCGGGATGGGGGTACTTCCTTATAGGAGGCTAATGGGGGTGTGCCGCTGGATGGGGTCGCATTTTCAACAGAGTTACTAGAATGCGGGCGCACATTTTCGGATATTTTTTAGTAAGACAGTTCTTCATATTTACGATTAGCAAACGTACCAGAATGTTTGTACTGCAGAAGAAAAGTTCTTCTAAAAAATGGGTCAATTCATAAAAATAGAAAGTGACTAAGTTGGGGATCACGCAAACCACATATTTGCCCAAAAGTGACTAAGATGGGGTCTGCAATTGGCCACAGAATAGACTATAATGGGGTAGGACTCTAAGCGGCCCCGGGCGCCGATCTTGAAAGTGGATCTCCAACTATCGGATCTTTTGTTCCTGTGCTATCAATTCAATGTGAACAACTGTTCATATCGGGCCGGGTATTGTTCAAGTCGACATGAGAGGCTCAGTATCCCAGTATCTCAGTATAGTGTAGACAAATCAGTCTTAAGTATGAGAGACGTCGAAGTTTCCGTTTATGGACTTAGCTAGCCTGCGAACAAGCTCTTCATTTGGTGGCCTGTTCCAGACAGTAGGGCGCCGCGTTCAGATGGTGAGGAGCGAATTACTCGTACGCGGGGAATACGAGGGGAAAAAAGAGAGGAGACTGAAGCTTTTCCCTCTCTAGTCTCACCTTTTTCTTTTCCTCGTCAATTTTTCGCCCGCGCTCTACTATCTGATCGCATGGAACAGGCTATTCATTGAAAGAATATTGTGAGCAGTCATGCGTGAGTGGCACGTGCGAGAACGAGGGGCGGGAAAGAAAGGAGAGCTCTCTGTTTCCTCTGCTGCTCGCTCTCGTGTTCTATCGCGGCCAGCTCGTTTTGCTCGCCACTCAAAATAGAGAGCTTTAGCTTTCTGTATAGCCGCAAACACCATGTTTTACATTGAATCGACAACTGATACTATAGAGAGCTTGAGCCTATCATCGTAAAGGACTGCTTTTCTGCCCAGTTAAATTCTTTATTTTAACAGTTGACGGGCACCAATACTAAACGTCTCAACAAAACTCTTGCTTTCTTTCGGTTCACAGGGAGCTTCTGGTTCAGATGCGTCCAAGGTTTAAAGAACAAGCTCAGAAGTAAACGTCAGTTCCACCGCTATCTTGTTGGAATACATAAGGGTTTAGTCTGTGTCCCTGTTCGACTCAAGGGAGAGGCATGCAAAGGATTTAATTGCCAGAAGAAAAACGTCATTAGTTCGAAATAACAACTAAAATTTAGGAACAGATACAGCTGCGTCAATAGCGCATTGCAGAGTATCACCTCAGAGACTATACATGACCTAATCTCCTACCGAGATCTCTTGTTGACGAAGCTTCGTCAACAAGAGATCTGGTACGTATCACTGTCAACTGTGGATGAAATCCCAACCGTCAACCATTCAATAAAAGCTACTGAGCATTACTTTCATGTGGTGATGCTTATTATTATGTACAATGATGTACAAGGTGGGTCTAACTTTTGAGTCTGTGGATGAAATTCTTTAGGCAGTGTGACTATTCTAAAGGAAGCCTCTCAGTTTTATTTTTCTATGGTATTGTTTATCATGCTGTATACACAAGATGGTTCTAACTTTTGAGTCGATGGACAAAATCCTCAAGTGTGACCATTCAAATGTAGCAAATGCAGTACTTTTCTGTGGTGCTGTTTATTATGCTGTAAAAAGTGTTTCTAACTTTTCAGACCATGAGTGAAATTTAAGCGAGTGGGCACGATAAAGCAAATCCTGTATTCTATCTAATTCGCTACCCGTGCAGACATGATAGGCAAGTCTAATTGCCCGCGCGGAATTCCCCGTTTCGTTCCCGCAAAAAAGGTTCAATCCTTTGGGGATATAATAAATTGCGCATCTGTAGTATTGTGCTAGCTTTACACGGCGGTTTCAACTTTAAATTGGAAGTTGAATTCACTCGCTTTTCGATACTCAGCGCTAGAACTCAGTGTCAATAAAAACTTTTTGTATATAAACGAGGGACATGTTATGCCAGATTGAGTAATAAATAAACACCTTTTATTCGCTTGTCTTGTATTGGCGGATTTAGCAAAGACAACTTGACGGCATTGATGACGGCGAGCGCAAATCAAAAACTCGTCTTAACAAATTCGCAGAGCGACAAATTGAGTAGCCCGCGAATACATTTTATGTAACAAAATATAACCTAAATAGAGCATGCTTTTTACTGTTTTGAGAAGAAAAGCTGTTCACGTTAGATTTTGTGATAAATAAAATCAGCCTCCACTGGGCCTACAACACGTAAATGGGAAATTCAAATTCAATATTTCGGTTATTTTGCTAGTACACCGTTTTTACTCGACTTTTTAAGCGCTCAAAACATGGTTCGAGTTATCAAGGGTAAAATCATTTAGCAATGATCTGAGGTAAAAGAAAAATTACTTCAGTTAGATGCCCGGGTGGGGGGTACTTCCTTGTAAGAGGCCAATGGGGATGTGCCGCTGGATGGGGTCGCATTTCACGACTGAATTGACTCCAATGGGGTCGCATTTTCAAGAGAGTTACTAGAATGGGGTCGCACATTTCCGGATTTTTTGGGGTAAGACAGTTCTTCACATTTACGGTTAGCAAACGTACTAGAATGTTATGTTGTTTGTACTGTAGGTGAAAAGTGGGTCAACTCATTTTAGGATCACCTATTTAAAGGATTGATAACGTAGATACAAAAATAGAAAGTGACTAAGTTGGGATCGCGAAAATTACATACTTGCCCAAAAGGGACTAAGATGGGGTCTATGATTGGCTACAGAATAGACTATAATAGGGTAGGAGCTCTAAGAGGCCAGCGGCACATACCCATCAAAAATTAACCCAAGTACCCTCCCCCCGGGGGTTAGGGGGAGGTTCGAGTTAGCGAGGGTAAAGTTACAGTAAATGTATGGGGAAATCAAGGAAAAATCGATTTTGGTTCGAGTTTAATAGCGCGAGGTTCGACTTAGCGCCGGAGGGTTGGAGTTAGCGGGAGTCGACAGTTCCCAAAACCGATTCACGCGCCTCCTCTTCCCGCCCCCAAACCTTCACAAGAGGGTACTTTCTCAGCGGTAAAAATAAATCGGCGCGTTTCAGTCATTTTTAATTCCACTCAAGGGCAAAATCCAATATAATATCTACGTGTTAAACATGTTTAAGCTTTGGTCTGAATTTCGATTTTTGTACCGAGATGCCCTTCTTTGCTCTTAGACCATGTGTTAGACAGAGTTTATTCAAGGAATTGGCCAGTGATGGTCACATGGGGAGCTCCCCGCCTTTCCCAGACGACAACGATCAATAAAAATCAATCATTGATTTCAATCAATGATATCAATAAAAATCAATTAAAATCTCTTGATTAATATTGCTTGGCTTAGCCAATCAATAAAAATCGATAATCACTCGCCGATGCGTCTAAGCGTTATTGATTTTCATTGATTGCTATTGATAGTCAATAGCTGATTGTGCAACAGTCTACTACGGATAAATAAAATAGTTACCAAGCCAAGAATCAAACCAGGCCATGTCTCTAAGCACTTCTACCTATGAATGAGCTCGAGCCTTTGATGCATCTGATAAGCTGTGAAAAAAGTCGAAAAAAAAAGTCGGAAAAAAGGTCGGGAAAAAAAGTCGGGAAAAAAGTCGAGAAAAAAATCGAGAAAAAAACTTTATAAAGACGAGAAAAATGTCGGGAAAGATACTTTAAGTCGAGAAAAAATTCGGGAAAAAACTTAAAGACAAGAAAAAAGATCGAGCGCAAAATTTGCATGGCACTTACTGGGCTCCAAGAAAATTTTCTCTTTCTTTCTTTCTTTTTTTGCCCTGAGGTTTTTGTTTTCCCCGTTGGGTTTTTGATTTTGCCGTGAGTTCCTGTTTATTTTTGTTGTTGTTGTTGCCATGAGATATTTTGTTTTTGCTCTGATATTTCGCTTCGTTAACTCCCGATCCCAATGACAATCAGTTTCAAAGAATTTTGTTTTTTAACTAGCCTTGGCAGAACAATAGCTCAACAGATTGGCCAATCATATGCGCGTTCTGTGGGTCATAACCAGACCACTTGAACTACGTCCAACACCATTTCGTTGGACACGTTCGCTGGTTCACGTGGACTAAATAAAGCTCTATTTTGACCGTTTTAAAACCTTTTTTGAAATAGTTAAAAAAAACTGTTTCCTAAAGCTTAACGGACTTACAAAATGCCTTCATTGGAGAGCTGTTCTCGCGGTGCTTTAGCTGCAACACCCGATCCAGCGACGTTCTATCGAAGAAAATATTTTTGCGCGAGTCCAGCGGGCGGAGGTAAAGGAAAACGCCATCCAGGCAAAGCTATTCTCGCAGGTAAGAACTGGCTATAAATGACGAGTGATTCCTTTTACAGACTATTGTTCTATATTGACGTCTTAGGAGCTAAATATTTGTATATTTTTTGCCTTTCTCTTCGGCCTAAATATCGATAAAATATTGTAGCGCGCGATACTACGTGTCGTGGTTTATCATAGCGGAATTTCGTACACTTCGATCGTAAGCGATGCGTAATGTCATCTTAACTTTAAAACCCAAGAGTGAATTATTTAGATCGTGAACTTATCTTGGATATTAAAAAATGTCACACAATGATTCAGCTTTCTCGTTTGTAATAAAATCCACGTCGTTTGCCCGATTGAGTACAAAGGTCAGTTTTGTCAACAATATTGTGGCCGGGCGAGTATGAATCACGTCGATAGAATTCTTGTTTACAAAGCCATACTATTTCGAGAAGAAATGTTAGATTAGCTATTTAGAGTTTATGAGAACAGGATAAGATTCAGAAGATTTTAAACTGATCTTTTCACGTGGCGTGATTCTGTTTGAGCAATTAGTGTACGAACTCCTCTTGTTCTGCTGAGAAGCCTTCGAACGCTCTCTCTACGATTGACAGTACTGTAAGATTTCTCGATCGATGTTTGAACTTATTTTTCTTCTACCCTTTGAATGAAACTAACATTTTAAAGCTTCAATACTAAATCTGCTGTCTTCAAGAACTCTAGTTTTCTCATTTTGCATGATGAAATCCAGTGAATTCCCTAGTGGGAGTATTGGGGGTGTGTCATGTACGTTTCCCAATATTTTGTTCTCGCGTGACTGGCGATGTTTCTCTTGTTAGGAAAAAGAAACCTGAACCCTATTAGTCAGCAATAGTCAGGATATTTGATATCCACACATACAACCAATCAGAATTAACTGTGTTTTCTACGTAAATCATTTTTGTTCCCTTTTATGCCTCATTGACAAAAGGCCAGTCAAGGTCATCAGTTGGTAATTGCATACAGATAAAAATTGTTATCACTGATTGGCTGCTACAAGATTTTCTTGCAATGACCAGGCATTATGAACATTTTTCTTGGCATCTTTCCTTTTGAGTTGTGAATAAAAGCTTTGTAAAAGCTTAACATACAAATAATGTAGTAAAGACAAAAATTCATTGTGAAAGAAACTTTGTCTTTTGGTTTTGATTGCATTGCCAGGTGACCTCTTCTGCACAAAAGTGGATGTTGAAAATTACTAAGTTCTACTCTCATTGTAGTCTTATAAATAACTTATTAACTTCTTCTGTTCAGTGATTACAGGGTAATCTCAGACATTGGCCTTGATTTATTGACTTCGCTATCTCACTATCGTGCGGTCAATACTGGCATTTCAGGCAACAAGGATTAACCCTTTAGGCCCCAAGAGAGACCAACATCAATTTTCTCCTAACAACATTAGCAGATCATCAAAAGTAAACATTATGAGAATTACTCAATTGATTAACAAAGGGAAAATGTTTTACCAAGTTCTCTCAACTATTCTTTAAAGAAATGTATGGAGATGAGTCTGGAGAATTTGTATTCAGATCTTGGGGCGTAAAGGGTTATAAGACCAATTTTCCCTGTATTCATAAAATGCCGACACTGTATGTTATTGTCAAACAGGTGGAATTGCTGGTGGGCTGGAAATCTGCTGCACCTTTCCCACTGAATATGTTAAAACACAAATACAGCTTGATGAGCGAGCTGCCAAACCTGTTTACAAGGGTCCTGTTGATTGTGCCGTTAAAACTGTAAGGGGTCATGGCTTTTTTGGTCTCTACAGAGGTCTAAGTTCACTTTTGTATGGCTCAATACCAAAAGCATCTGTAAGGTAAGGTGTTAAAATTTCATATTCTTGTTAAAATATTTAATATTTTAACAAGAATATGAAATTTGGAGGCTGGTAGAATTACCAGATTTGTTGAACAATTAAGTCCCGAGTTATGAGACAGTGTGCCACATTTGATTCTCCCCCTTAACCTTTCTCTCTAGAGAAGCAACCCTTATAAACAATGTTGGCATTCAAGAGCAGTCAAATAACACTCTAGAAAGACATATTTTTCACAGTGAACTTGTAGAATAATATTGCTAAAACATGCATGAATTGCACAGGCCTGTCATCGTTATTTTGTCCAACAGTACTTAACATATTGGTAAAAATCCTAGATGCAATGAGGTTTTTCAGGCAGGCATCATATTTCAATAATAATGTTTGCGTGGTGATTACTAGTGAGTTCAGTGCAACCCAATGACGACGGAAATGAGAACTTGATCAAAAGAAAAACTCTGAACGTACAGTACACTTTTTGGCAGGTTTCAATGCCGTCATTGCCCGACTAACATAATTTGTCAACTTTGACTGAAATGGCAATGTGATCAACACTTAAATTAAATCTCAAAGATTGTCACTTCATCAATGATGATTGCCACAACTTTGATTTTGCCACAAATATCCATACAGAGGCTTTACATTGTACATGTAAGGCAAATCGCTCATCCTTCCTCATTCTAGCTATGGTCCTGAAATCTTTCTGAACATTTTTTTTCTGCAGATTTGCGACATTTGAGTATCTGAAAAATAACATGATGGATGATAAGGGAAAACTTACGCAAATGCAGACACTAACGTGCGGGTTAGGAGCAGGGGTAATGGAAGCAGTGGTCATTGTTTGTCCAATGGAGACTGTCAAGGTCAAATTCATTCACGATCAGACCCAGCCAAACCCAAAGTATAAAGGTTTTTTCAGTGGCGTTGGGACAATAGTAAGACAAGAAGGTAAACTATCAGTAGAGGTGTAAACCTTTTACAATAAGTTATGGTCATTTGTCTATAAATGGATTCTGAGATGCCTAGGCTGACTGCTCTAGCAGAGCCCAGTGGCCCCTGGTGCCCAGATTTGCTCTTGGGCGACTAGGAAATCATAGTTTTTCATACAAATCACATGCTGGGCACCCTTCAATTTTCCTAAGAGCACTTGGCCTTGGGTAGCCTGAATTTCGTAGGAGAACTTTGAGTCATTTGCGCTCCCTCAGTAATGTCTGAATCAAGCAGCAGTTAATGCCGTCCAGTGACATCAAGTAGTGCTACTCCTATGCTTCAATTCATGAAAAAAGTAAAACATGATTTTAAACTGGAAAACCAAGAAATATCACTGGGAAATGTCTACATGATAGAGAATTGCTTTACTCTTTTCGATCATAATTCATGTTTAACGTTCAAACTGTCAACTGCCTGCAGTACTCTGAACCAGTTCTAATTCAATAATCAAACTCCAGAATCAAACTTGATCGCAATCATGCAATGAAATAAATATACATTAATGGCCGGTGGATTTAGATGTTGCTGAGAAGAGAAAATGACTCAAAGCAATCATCTCAAATTCAGGCTAGGCCTTGGGGGGAATCAAAAGCATTAAGTGTCCATCTTTGGAGAGGTGTCCATATTATTGAGCCCTTCAACCCCCAATATCCACATAAAAATCTCCCAACTGATCTGCTTTATTTCCATGAAGAATTTAGTTGTGATAATTTGATAAATGATCAAAGCATTTCCCCTTGATGTTCATTTCATTATCTCCCATATTTCCCTAATTTCTCCTGATGATGTATTAAATAAAATAGTGTTAAGAAAAATTGACGTTGGTCTCTCTTGGAACTTTCAAGGATTAAAACAAAGTTCATTGTCTTCCTGAACCATAAAATTTACTACTTCTTAAAACATGGATTGTTGCTGTCACAATTCTTTCCTCCTTTTCTGTCAATTGTTGGTGCCTTCTGAGAGGATTGTCGCCAGTTTTCGGGCCATGTTGCTTGCTGCTTCTACCCCTTTGGAAGGCCTAACTAGCTGAAAAATAAAATACACTAATATCCAGTAAAATGTCTCGACAGGGCTTGGTGGAGTGTACAAAGGGTTAACAGCAACCGTCATAAAACAAGGAACCAATCAAATGATCCGGTTTTTTGTGTACTCCAATCTGAAGAATTACCTTCAAGGTGGAGACCCATCTAAAGACATTGGTTCCATACGTACATTCATCATTGGTGGGATAGCTGGAGCAGCTAGTGTGTTTGGTAACACACCAGTTGATGTTGTCAAAACAAGAATGCAGGTAGGTAACAAAATCCCTCCTATCCCTTCCCTATTTTTATATGAAAGGGGCGTGGCTACTTGGGTAAGCAGTACCCCTAATCAGTTGATTAAGCGTATTCCAAATACAAATACCAGTAAAACTCTCAAAACCACATTTCTGGCATTCAATGCCTTCTAAGATCTAGAAATGAAGGTAGAATATGTTATTTCATTATTCATTTTCCTAACTCTACTTGATGGCCATTGTAAAGAGTTTTAACAGTACATTTTTCCTTTTTTCGTAAAGGGTCTTGAAGCACACAAATACAAGAACACCCTAGACTGTGTGATGAGAATCATACGAAATGAAGGGCTCAAGGCGTAAGTAAATTATTATAGTTATTCTTGGTTTAAATTATACTTTTTCAACAATAAATGTACTACTTACTGTAATAACTACAAGGCATAAAATTTTCTTTATTAAGGAGGAGCCAATACCACCTTAGCTTGTAATATCGTTATTTACCTTGTTTACCCACAAAGCTATTAAGAGTCCTTAAGAACTCGTTTAAAAATGTCCCTGCATTCGAGATCGAAATGGAATTTGGAAGTGTTGGTTTTTAAGGAGAGGGGAAAATCAGAGTACCTGGAGAAAAACCTCTCGGTGCAAAGGAGAGAACCAACAACAAACTCAACCAACATGTGGCATCGACACCGGGATTTGAACCTGGGTCACATTAGTGGGAGGCAAGTGTGCCACCACTGCACCTGACTCTACCCAGTTGTCTTCACGTAATGCGTGCAGCAGGAGCAGGGGGTGGTGGGAAGGAAAAAGGGAGGAAGTCCTCTCTCTCCTTTGCTTTCCTGCTTCCCATCACACCCCTCGCACCACTAAGGAGAGACGGAGAGGGATGACTGGGGACAAGTCAGCCACTGCACCACCCTTGCACCAATTCTGATGAGTGGAAAATGAAAATTAAAAATAAGTCAAGGTGAAGAAGGGGTATATCTATAACCACATGACAAAATAAAAGAACAAAACCCAACAGGAACCGTCTCTTCAGCACCAAGAAATACCCATTTAGGAAACATTTTGAATAAAAATGTCTACATTTACATTTCTTTCCACAGATTTTACAAGGGAACAGTGCCCCGGCTTGGCAGAGTTTGTTTTGATGTGGCCTTTGTGTTCACTTTCTATGAAAATGTCATGAAGCTATTGGACTATGTTTGGGAAACCAATTAATTAGCTCTTAAATCTAATCTATTCTTCACGTCATTGCTGATTTTAATGATTCTATTATTACCGTTAATTATCCCTATTACTGACACAGACGGTTTTGGAAACATAATATATTTGGGTTCTAACTTTTAAGATTGTGGTTGAAAATGCTAACAGTATGTTTAGGTCATCTAGCAGTTCTTTAAAAGTGTTCTTTTGCATCTTAATAATAATATATTTTTTGTATCATTTGGGCTTTTAAGAATTTAAGCATGAGGAAATATCACCTTAAACGATGATCATGTAATTACTTCTGAGTTTTTCCAGGCTTCTATTATTACACCACTGATATTTAATCTTTTGATTTGATGCTTGTCACTTTAGAAAGCGTCAAGGGTTTTTTTGGAATGCACATTACTGTAGTGTAAAGTTATGTTTTCAGCTTGAGGAATTTCATTTTTTTGGAGCCATCAATAATAAGGTTTCTAGAGCAGCTAATGCTTAAATAATAACAGTAAATTGTAATATTTAGTTAAGAAACCAGAACTTTATACATGTAATTGCAATTCTCCAGACAAGGACATATTTAACTGCATCCTTTTGCTGTGTAAACAAACACTTACAATAATGTTATGCGGAGACATAATGGTGGATTTATAAGTTGTGACAAGCAATATTATTTGTAACTTTGGAAAGTACTGTATTGAGATTTTTTACTGAAATATTTTAACGGTAGGGCTGTCACCCAGATTTCATGTGGGAAATTAAGCAGCTAGGAAGTTTGTTTCTTTGTTTTTCTTTTGTTTCCTGTGACAGTAGCCAGTAATGCTTGTAGCCAACCCAACCCTTAGTGGCAGACCTGAAAGGGATAACTTTACATTTTGGTTCAAAAGCAGTGAGTGAGTAACATATAGATATGAATGATACTACACAAGGCTGTGCTTGAGGGAAACTTGAAAGTAGCCCAGTGCTTTGAACCTGTAAAATCTAGGGTGCCCAGCGTGTGATTTCTAAAAAATATGTAAGATTATGCCACTGTTATAATGGGAGGGTTATGTATAGAATGGGAAATCCCAGACTTGGTGAGACTGTGAAACTCTCGTTTTAAAATCCAAGGATGAGAGGACTTATCCTTTTTCATCAAATTGCAGGCCAAGATGTTACACTTTTTGTGAGGGAAATCGAGCTCGAGTTACTGAAACTCTAAGAGCTGAAAAGTTTTGAAACAAATCCTTCTTCAAAATGTAACTAAAATTTTGAAAGGGATTAGAGTGTGAGCACTATTCTATCCTTTCAAGATACTTGTGAATTTAAACTTGTTGTATTGCAAAGCTGCCTGCTGAAATTTGCTTGGACAAATGTACAGTATCTTGCATAGGTATAAACAAGATAGTGCAAACCAAAATAAATTAAAATTTCAAGGTGGTTGAATATCCTTGATATTCAAAGACTCATTAAATGTTTAATTTGAAACTTGGATAAAATTTTGCAAAACTTGCCACTTTTGGATAGACCATTGTATATTCCTCAGGGTGCAAAGAAAGTCCGTTTTACAGCCTGCCATTTGGGCAAGCTGTAGCTAGCATGTACTAACCAACAAGTCATTTCAACTAGCCCCAAAACCCTTTTTGATTAGCAGGATTGTAATTTGAATTTCCCCAAAAAACAGTACTTGCCCATCAGGCAAGTTAAGAACAAAAATCATTAGCCCGATAGCAAAATCCACTAGTCCCGGGCTATTGGACAGGGCTTTCTTTGCACGCTGCTCCTAATAGGGTACATAATGTCAGGTACTATTTCATATATTTTACTATAACCAGGGCAAAGAATGTCATTATTATTCTCTATCTTCACATTTCCATAATATTCTTTGTTTGCTGACCAAATGTTGCATTTTAATATTATAATTTCTCTTGGGGCTTACAAACATTCCATCAGAAACTAAAAATAATATATACCTGTGCAAATATTTTTGGGTACAAACAATGCAAAAAGCAGCAAAAAAGTTGCCAGAATGTAGGGGTTTGTCATATACATATTAGCATTTCCTGTCAAAGAAGTACCAAATCAGGGACATATCCTCTTAAAACCAAGGAAACAACATTTTCATTTCAATTAAGTGTTAAATATGGTTAATAAAGGTATAACAAGGGCAACTTGTAATGTGGTGCTGATCTGTTTGTTTTATGAGGTTATTTTCATTTCAGTAATGTATAAAACAAAAATATTATTGTGCAGGTGCTTGTAAGTTTTATTTTTGTTTTCCCACTCCTTTAGAGCATGAGTCAAAGTTTAAATGTGGATGTTTTCTTTTAGAAATCAATAACAGCCTATTTGGGTGATTTTTACTGCAAACATATCATTTTAAGTGCTAGGTATAACTGCACCATACTCTTCATCCGTTTCGATACCAATGTCCTCCTGAAAGGCAAGGAAATGGTCTTAAAAATAGCGATCACAGTATAGAAAGTTTCAGTAAGGAAACAAACCTTTAGTTCAAAAAGAAGTTCAAAATACATTTAGTTCTGAATGGATGAACTCCAGGCCTGGGTTGTTGCACCAGATAAATCACTATCCAGCAAATAACTTCTAGGGAAACCAACTGTGTTATCCACCGGATAGAGATTTATCCTGTGGATAGTGTTATTCATGTTTTGAACAAAAAAATGCACTTTATTTGAGTGTCAATGTATTTAGCATGAAAGCACTAACTGGGGACACTATATTTTTACGTCTCCTACTGGAGATGGGACTGCCATTTTACCTGGTCATCCGTGCCACACGTAGGTCTAGCCATTTGCAGGGAAAAGGCAGTACCTCCATTTCTCAGTAATTTTAAGACCCTGAGTGTTGGTCCAATCCCGGGAATTGAACTCGCGACCTCCCGCTCTGCAGTCAAGAGCTCTACCAACTGAGCTAATCCTGCCATGGTCAAAACAATTAGGCCCAGTTACCATTATTACTGGTACCTCTGTTCAGTACCTGTACATTTGAACAGTTGAACTCCCACGAAGAAGTGAGAAGAGGTGTGAAGAGTTATAGATGTATGCCTTCAGACTCAAAATGCGAGCAGTGTTACAACATCAAGTTGAAGCTTGAATTGTGGAGAGATTGCTCGCTACCTCACCTCCTCCCTCAATTTGTTTATCTGTGCTACCATCCGGAGAGAGGAGAAGTCGTTATGTCACATTGCCATGGTAGCAAAATTTGCATGACAACAAACCGAAAATTCACATAAAAAGTAAAGTCGCACTGTTTCAAGCTTCATTTATCTCATTCAACTTCATTTAATTTGTCAAATGTTGGTGAAATTTTCTATGATGTGTTCATGTGAAATAATTAGAAAGTTTCATGTTGTGCAACGATCGCTAAAAAATGTGCAAAAAAGCGTGATGTGCGTGCAAAGTTGCCGTTTTACATTATAAACTTATTGCTTTTCTTGCCGTTTTTCTTGCTGTCGCCGTCTTTGTTGCCCAAGCTCCCTTTTGTTGCTATCCAAACATTTTGCTACCATGGTGATGTGACATCACACCTCTCCTCTCTAGTAATTTCAAACTATTTATTAAATTTACTTTAATTCTTGTAATTAAATATTTGTAGCAAAAAGATAGTCACTAATGTTTTCTGGACTGAACTTGCTGTGCCCGTAATAACCATGCTCTGTGATGCGGTCGTTAATTAACAGCAGTAAATTTTGTCTGCACGCAGCACAGACTATTTGTCACTGAATGGCACTTACAAAGAGTTGTTTCTTTGGCTTGGGATATCCCTCTAGGATGCTATTTAAAATTTCAGTTGCCTGAAGAGGAAAATATACAGAATTGCAATACAAAGTAAACAATGAGGCGTACATAATAATGGAAAATCACCTAAATTTAATCATAGATATCACCAGTGAGATAAACCACTTTCCTACCATTCTCTTTCTTTTTCTCCAGGACTGAACATATAGTTTGTGTTCTTTGTAGATCTGAAGATTCAAAGTAAAAGCAAGTTCACTGAGACAAAAGTACTTGAAAATAATAACCATTTGTCAAACATCATTATAGACACAAATTACTAACAAATTCAGTTGTCTAACCTTATCCTTTTCCTCTGGAGTGACATGGTTTGAGGCTAAAAAGAAAATTTTGAAAAAGATAGCTTTAGCATTGAAAAAACAGCCAAACTTTAGGGTCTGAAATGCTTACATTGATAACCAAATCCCAGGGGCAGGTCGGGAGAAAGTTTTAAAGAAGACTGCTGAGTTGTCAAAGCAAGTGGCCAGTCCAGGGATATAAAATGCTATCCATAAAGAAATGCCAAGCAGAGTAGCCAGCCTATACTCATTGTAAAAAATCATTATCTTACCAGACTTGATGTCCTTGATTCGTTCCTGGTATTTGTTGCACTGAAAGACATGATTTGTCATTTTTATGTGAAATGCTGTAATTAGCTTGGAGGGCAGCAAAAATACACCCAGGGGGCTAGGCCTTAAGTACCTTGATTGATAGGCCTACTCTTACAGGAGGGTAAAATTTGTGGATTGGTACTTCTTAAGGTCAAGTAATACTGGCAACATTTTCGCTCAACTTGTCACGCAACATTGTTGCATTGTTACCCATATTACCACCTTTGATCTCAACTTGTTAGACAATAAATTTCAATGTCACAAGTTGCAGCTCATTTAGAAAGTCCTGCACTGTGATTGGTCAACGGTGTGTTTTGTGTCAGCCTTTCTAAGAAAGCGAGGAATAGCTACCCTTCAGACCTTGGTTTAGAATGAAGAAGGTCAAAACCATGCGAAAGAAGCTGAAAGGTTTACATAATAGAGTAGATTGCTTTGCGCAAAGAGAGTGGGCCTTACCATTAGCTGGTAAAGGAACTTAAGTCAGGAAACATTGTTCCTTATATAAGTGATAAATCATCCAAAGGCTTTGTCCTCCACTGCTTGTGTTTTATAATCTGTTCAACAACTGCCCCCATCCCCACAAGCAGGTTGCAATGCTATTGCAGTAATTCATTTCACAAGTACCTTATTGGTCAGATCTTCTAATCTAGCTTTGGCATCTTTGGTTGTCAGCGTACTGTTGACATTCCGCAGCTCTAAATTTAAATAAAGATCACCAACACCCCTGTATATCATGGTAAATGCTTAACTTGAAGAACATAACATCAGGGCTTGCCTAATGAATTTTAAGGGTGCACTGGAAATTTAGTCCAGAAAAAGTGCAGGAGAAAGATTTATTTTTTCTTTTTCTTCTTTTTTTTCAATGGACTTCTTTTAATCATCTTTTCATTATTATGTTCCTGTCTTAATAACTCAAACACAACCTGTCAGTTTACAACCTAGTTTTTTAAAACCTTTTATGATAAACTAGTTTTCCTGCTTAAGTAACACACTGTAACTAGCTGCAATTTTTTTTCAACTCCCTCTTTTCAAAACAAATTCCCTTTTCTCTGGATGCCTCGGGTTAAGTTTAAGGTCTTTGTCATGCTTGTACTTCACCTGCTCATTTGCCTCCTTTCAGGTGGGTTTCTTTGTTGTTGAATCAAAATAATTGACCTTTGTTTCAATCGGTCGTTCAGCCCTAATGGCATCAGTCTCCTAAGCAGCATTTCTTTGCTCACGCAACACTACTCTCTTAGGGATGATGATGATGATGATGATGATAATGAGACAAAGATTGTTGAATGCAATGTAAGAACCATTCTTTTGAAACTTCTGTGCTGGCTATTTACCTGCATCTTGAGTTTTCAATGTTTCCTGCAACTGCTTCAACTTTTCTTGTGATAAACGGATTTTCTCATCAATTTTCTTCACTTCATTTTCATCATACTCCCCAAACTGGTCCTGCAAACAAGATAGGTCCCTTTAAGAAATACCACGACCATTGGGTATGTCATTGCAGTAAATTAATAATAATAACTTACATAACAAAAAACATCATCTTGATAAGATGATAGTTTGGGAGAGGTACTTATAAAACCCGGGTTGTCACTAAGATTTCAAGTTGCCGGGTAAATACAACAAGTAGGCGGGGAATCAAATGGCTAGGGATTTCTTTTGGTTCTATTTTTCTTCTATTTTCCGATGAAAGTAGCCGGGGAAAATCCCCGGCCCCCGGCTCTTAATGACAACCCTGTAAAACCAATTTTGGATAGGCTAGGCATATTCCAAAAAAGCTGAAAAATTGAAAACGTTGAAAATTGGAAATATCTCTACCTTTTTTGAGGTCCATAACCAAAACATTACACCCTATTTGAGGGAAAACTGATAGTGTAGAATTTTCTCAACAGGTGATTTCCATATTGTTAAAAGTACTTAAACAATAAGGATAAAGCTCTCTCCTCTGCAGAGACCACTTTGTGTCGTCGGGAGGCTGGCATGCGGGGTTCAATTTTAATTTGAATGCCCAACAGGAACCTCTTTGGAGGAGAGAGAAGGATGCAGTGATCACAGTACCACAAAGAATACTGTTTAAGGACCACGTAATGTGGCATGTACCTATTATTATTATTATTATTATTATTATTACATTTATTATTACTATTATTGCTATTTAATTTATTAAGGTATCTTACTTGTTTTGGTGCATATACTTTTTGTTTGCCATTTATCTTTTCTGTTATAACACCCTTACTGGCAAGCTTCTCCAGACTTCTTTGAACTGCCTGAGAAAATGATTTTGAAAAGTATACAGGAAAATAATTGAACTTCTTGTTAATAAGTTGTTTAGTTAAAAAGGTCTGTCATCAACAGGCTCTAGGCGAGCTAAGAAACAGGCTATAAAAACATTTAAGTTACCGTTTTTCCAAACTTTTTGTGGAGATTTGAAAATATGTCAACTGGAATAAAGCAGAATAGGAAACATGAGTTTTTGCATTGACTTCATCCCTGTATTGTGATATTGCAGAAAACAGTTTCAGAAAGTACCAACCCGCGCTGTAAGGTCTGTTTTGTTTGGTGAGATAGTTCAAAACAGCATCTGAGGCTGAGAATTTAAACGGACAGGAAATGTTAAAACGACTCATATTCGCTTCAAATTAAACCGGATAATGATTTAAACGTATTCTTGATCTCTTAGATACCTTCATCGTCGGATTTCTTGCTCATTTTGCCACAAAATGAAGAAAAATATGAACTATACTTTCCGGGTATTTCCCCGCCAAAATTTGTACCTCGCGCCACTCTATCTTACATAAGGTATCAGTTACTCCGCTGATGGGGCACGCGGGCCTAAATACAAACCCAAGTTCCCGTATAACCCTCTTTCTCCTCGTCTCGTAACTCTCTGAAACATCCGAAAATGGTCAGTAGAAATCCTTCGTTTTCCTTAAGAAATCGCTTCCATCTAGAGCTATCAACGATTTTGTAGTAATACAGTGTAATTTTGGAATTTAACTATGTAACTATTACACGGTAATTCTGATTCCGTGGGCTTGTGTCGCGTGTTCTTTCTCTAGGCAAAGAGGACCAAGAAGGTTGGAGTTGTCGGGAAGTATGGTACACGTTATGGTGCCTCACTCCGTAAAATGGTTAAAAAAATGGAAATTACACAGCACTCTAAGTACACATGTGTTTTCTGTGGAAAGGTAAGTCTTGAAGATTTTTTTGTTAAGGCTGTCACTTAACAGAAAAAAAGGGAAAGTGCTGTTGGAAGAACACTGAAAAAGAAAACAACTTTCAAAATAGCCAGCATGAGATGTCTCCTCTACTCGAAATAAATCAATATTTATTGCTTTCTGAACCGTTCTTCCAGCATCTTGCGTCTTATCATAAATAAAACAGCGAAATGAAATAATCATTAAGTTTTGTACAGCTTAACTAACACCCTGTCATCGTTGAACCAACCCCTAAAAAAAACTGGATAGGCAGATATGTGGTCACTATGTATTGGTGTATGCTTATTTTGCAACCACATGATAAGGTAGCTGTGTTGAGCAACAATGAACACAAATTTTTGTAACAAAATTTGTATGAAGAAAGAGTTTAGATCCCAGCAGAGGGAAGTGTTTCGCTCTTGTCAGCCAACATTGCCACCTTGATATCAGCTACAAACTAGCCATCTGCATATCCACTTTATATTGTATATCAACAGAACTGCTTATCTACTTTCTAAATAACCTTTAAATAGAATTCCTTGCCTTTCTGTATATCTACTTTAGATATACACCTAGAACAGCATTTAACAGCATTGTCCTTAGGCCTATTTTGCATACGTCAGGAAGATCTGGCGTGATTAGTATTTTCACTGTTTCCACGATCATCCCAGATGTACCGATATGTCAGAGAAATCCCAGAGTCTGTCCCTTATGCCATTTCGATTTATGAGAGAAAAGGCCAGAGCTTATTGCTTAGCTCTGGCCTTTTTCTCTCATAAATCGAAATGGCATAAGGGACAGACTGAAGGGTTGGGACCAAGCAAGAATAACCACCCTTGACCCCTGACATCCCTGACAGCACAAATTTGAAGTTTTGGTATCATTGTCAGGAGTGATCGTTTGACATTGCTGAAATCTGGGATGCATCTGGAAAATAGAAATGCTCCCGTTTCTTCAGTTAATTGGGAAACATTATTTGTCACAATCCACCCCAGATGAAGTGGAATATATCTACAATTTCTTGTTTTCGTTAGATCAGCAACATCTGTTATTATTGAGGAACGGTGAAATCTCCTATCTTCTGGAATACTCCCAACATATGAAAAGTGTCAGGCTTAAAAGCTGTTGAAGTTTATAGAAAAGTTTATAAAAGGAATGACTAGGCATTCACATATCCAGCTCTTTCCAGTGTCAGGGTACTGTACATGCATTGTGCGGTCCATTATTTCTGGAAGCGAAGAAACCAGTCCAGAGATTCATCAAAAGTTTGCAGTATAGTGGAACTCCGTTAATGCAACCACCATTGGGCCATACAATCCTGGTCATAATATCAAGAAGCTCGCACTAACAGGGTCTTCAAAATAATAAAAAAATGACTCAGTTTTTTTTTGCGTTTGGGTCAAAAGAGTATGGTTGTAATAACCAGGTGGTCGTATAAACAGGGTTGTCATAAGGCGGGGTTACACTGTAGTTGTGTTCCTACCAATCATAGCAGGTCACGTGGGCTTTTAATATGACACTTCCCTGAACTGAGGCAAAAATCAGAAACTAAGTTTGCCTTAATTGAAGGTAATAGTAAATACTTTAGTTTACTGGTTTATGCTAATGTTTTATCTTTAAAAGGTTACAAGCTCGGCTTGTAGGCAACTTAAATATATTCTGGAAACTCACTACCCCAAAGGGTCATTATTTTGGTTTTTGACCAAATACAAGAGAATTAATGCTCACTAAATTGCTTTCCAGGAAGCACTAAAAAGGAAATGTGTTGGTATTTGGTATTGCAAAGGATGCGGAAAGACTATCGCTGGAGGAGCATGGGTTGTCAGGTACAGCATGGGATGTTCATTGTACATGTGTATCTGCATTAATCTTACTTTACCAGTGCTTTCAGAATACCCTGCTTCAAAATACCGTTATGTAAAGCTTTCAAAACTAAAGATATATCCGTCTTTGCTGTAATTTTCAGTTCAGAGTTAATTTGATCATCTTCAAGAGCAGTTAGTTAGCTCTGGCATTGACTTCAAAACTGGTTGAAGCTACTGTTGCTTGCAAAAAATTTATCACAATATTAATATTTGGCAACAAAATGAGAAATCTGCAATGAGCAGGTAACTGCATTCTCTCAACCTGCCAATAATTCAAACCACCTCCAAGCTGAATTTTCTTCCCTAGGATAACACTGTAATTCTGCTGCCAATCTTTCAGTCCTCTCGATTATTGAACCATTCACCATTTCTCCAAGGATGTTTTACAAATTTGGATTTCCCTTTATTAATAATGACTTGTTTGCTTTCCTTTCCTTTTAGCACCACAGCTGCTGTAACAGTCAGAAGTGCAGTACGACGTCTGAGGGAGATGCAGGAGACATAGATAACTTTCTTGTACAGTCCAACAATAAACAAGTTTCCTCTTTACTTTTTGTTTGTGTTTTCTTGTTCAAGAAGTTAAACAGTATGTTTTACCAAATTATTTTGACAGTTGTGCAACTATTTTTGCAGATTATCTTGATAAAGAGCTTTTGTAGCCTGCATTCAAAAGGGGAAGGAGAAATGCAATTCAGACTACGTGATCTTCTCAAAGAAATTGCCTTTTCTTTTTTTTTGTCCGTTCATTAAATATCCATAAAGACATATGGATAGGATGACATTTGAAAGAAACAGTTCTCTCAGGTAACATCACGTGGTTATTATATAAGAAGAGAAAAAAAACAAACTCTAAAAAGGCCAGTCTATTATTTTGCTTGGGTAGTGGCGGGTAGGTTGTTTTTCTTGGGCTTGGCCGTAGGAGGACAAATCCTTGCTCAAAGCATGAAACCTCAGCCTTGTGTCCAGTCGTCCTTGGCGATTTCAGAAGTGACGTCACCTGTCAAGCTTGTTGGGAAAATTCGCCAAAGATACCCTTCCCCTATCATGCTTGGTTCCAAGCCTCCTCTGGTAACTCAGATAGTGCAAACTGGCCTGGGTACAAGGCTGATGAAGCCTCAAGAAAAAGCTTCTTGCACAGGATGCTATTTAAACTTTACTGAAACCAGAAACTTTACTTTTTATTCTCTCCAATTTTGGGTGTTTCTTGTTGCACAAACCATTGGTGGTTTTGTACCTTCTGTTTTGTGACATGGGTGAGAGATCATGAATTTGGTGATTGCACCTGTCTGCAACACCAAGAAACTAGTTACTAGTCAGAGGCGGCAACAACAGGCATTTGCTTGCCCAAAAATTCAAGCTAGAGGCTAATCAACCATTTGGCTGTCTGTGTTGTAGATCAGTGTTGCATGTAGTTGTAATGCTGACAGTAAGAAGAAAAAAACACCACCTTTATTGAGTTTTTACTGTAAATTATTCTAAAATCATGCATTAGCTATTGCCCACACTATATTTTAAAACAAGCTGGTTTACACCTTGCGATTATGTTACCGTAAAAATCCGAAAATAAGCCCAGGGGCTTATATTTTTCAAAGGTCCTTTTTGAGGGGCTTATGTACGGAGGGAAATTTGCGTTTCAAAATCGATTGGGCTAGCCTTATTTTTGGAAAGAAATTTACTGTTTTTCCTTGTTTCACTTTGTACTACAGGACAATTTCCAAGTACAAGCCCCCTTGGGAGGCTTATATTTGGAGGGGCGATTTAATAGATGATTTGTTGGGTTATGAGTTTGGGGGGCTTATTCATGGAGGGGCTTATTTTCAGAATCTTACGGTATTTATCATTAATATTAAAATAATAGTTGTGTATAAAAATTCAGAATTTTCTATCCCCCAAACTGAACAAAACCCTCTCCAGTACAGATTTGGTCCCTCATGGCATTGTGACACAGAGGGGTCAAAACTGTAGTAGAACCTTTCAAAAGAACACCAGTAAATAAAAATCGCGAATATGTTGTCCCTTACATCGAACATCCACCCCAAGGTGACAGTTTAGTAATTGTAAATAAATAAGTTGATGCTAACTAAGACCTGGTTCAAACGTCGCTTTTCAGCTGTACCAAATTTAATGCTAATGAGGAAAATCTATTGTTTTCATTTGCATTAGATTCGGTACATGTAAAATGCGACGTTTGAACCGGGCCTAAGAGGTTTCCAGAGAACCAAACATTTGCAGCATTATTTACATAAATAGAAGGGGTGTTGTGCAAGTTCTCTCTAAATTGCCTTAATTTTTTTTTGTAGAATGAAAGTTTTTTTTTTAACTGTACATCAAGAGTCACCTTGCAACTTATTTGACACGCTCCTTCAATTAAATCCTTTAAGTTACTAAATGACTTCATCTTACATAAGATTAATCTGACACACACACTAGAGAGAGAGTGAGAAAGAAAACCCTATTGTTACAGAAACAATGGTTCAATCCCACCAAACCTCAGTGCAGCAGAAACAAAATTAATATTTTGAGGCTGTTAACTTTTTTTTTCTTCAATTTATGTGCCTGGAAATGTAATGGTCTTAGTAAGTGAGGGGATCATACATGGTGTCTGAAGGAGATTATTACAACTGTCTGTCAACAAAGTATGGTTCTTGGTTTAAATTGCAGTTGTATAAGTTTTACTGAGATCTATAGCACGAAAATAAGTGTTAAATATTCTTATCACCAAAAAGAATGTGATATTCCCACCTATTAAAAGCTTCTACATCTCTACAAGCACATTTAAAATTGTACAGAATATTAGAGCCTTCATATCATGCAGTTCCTCAAATGTTGGCTTGTGCAAGGTTGTGAACTAAGAAATTGGAGGTAGCCCAGTGCTTGGAACCCGTGAAATCTAGCATGCCCAGCATATGAATTATAGGAAAAAGCTCAAGACTTCCTAGTTGCCCAAGAGGAAGAGTAGGGTACCAAATGCCACTGCCTACTGCTACAGCACAGCCCTACTAAACTGCCCTAGACTATTCACAGTCCCCTATAATTTATTTTTTCGGTAATATCGTCAAGATTGAACACTTTGCATTACAGGCTGCCATGTTGGACGAGTGTCAAATTTACTTAGGGAGTAGGAGACAGTTTGGCAGGAGGCAAGAAACTGATCTCACCCACCACTAAAAACCCAAATGCTTGGTGCATACAAAAACAAGATGGCTGCCTGGTCTGTACTGGTAACTGCTTAATCATGACAGCATTATGAAAAATAGGAGACTCTGAACAGTCTTAACTGCCCTTACCAGCCTCCCAAGTAGTCAAGGACCTGCCTCAACCAAACAAGCAACCCCCACCCTCCACATTTGCTTCAACTGCTGGTTATCATGTGAGACCACAACAGCCATGTTGGTGATCAAGAACAAAAGCATTTCTCTCTTCTTGGAACTAAACTCTATTTTCATGTGTATTCTTTGTTATTTTCGTATTGACCACTAACATGGCCTCCTGATCAAATGACGCAAACCAAGAATACTTAGGACATCTCAAGGAAATTAATTTCCATTAATTAAGTGATTTTCTTTAAAGAAGTGCTCCCATTCCCCATTTTGACTGAAATGTAAATACCTGGGCACTATTTTGAGGACATACTGTAATTATTATTGGTCAGAATACGAATTTCTATCACTGACTTACTACATGTGCTATTCACTGTTTAAGTGGATACAAGGAGGAGGTTTTTCTTTTCCACCCCATATCCATTAATCAGTACCCAAGCCATTTTCCCACATAGTTAGTCACTGATCCCAGTCCGCTTTGGGAATCAACATTGTCTGTTTCATCTGTTGGTGCCATCCCTTCAGCTTCAGACTGGTCTAACATCTCATAGTCTGACACGTCCATATTTGCCGATGATGTCAATGCACTTTCAGGTGTTCTTGAAGCTGTCTGACTGTTAACTCTGTCAATGGGTTCCTTTGTTTGCATTTGCTCAATTTCAACTGTTTTTGGTTTACTGTCCACTTCCGACCTGCTCACTGGATGAACATTTTCAGTCTCTGAGTCAGAATCTTTCCCAATGTCTGGGAATTCTAATCCTTTCATGAACTCGCCCTCTTCAAATTCAAGAGTGTCCCCTGCTTGACTTATGGATGGAAACTGAAGACTATCCAAAATTAAGGAAGGACTGTCAAAACTTTCAGCATCTGGTGATGAATTTCCAGAAGTTGCTTGAAAAGAAACAAAAAAGCATTTGAGATTAGCCTGAAAAAACAACCAACAATTTGTGATGCCATCACTGGTTTCCCTGCAGATTGATGTCTGAGGAACAAGAGGAGAAATTCCATACTGATGATGTGTCACTACCCAGACCTGGGAAGTGCTTCTGTTTTTTTAAGCAAATTTCTCTTGTGGCGTGACCAATCACACACATCCAGATCTGATCGAGTCATGATACATAAATGACAGTATGGAATTTCTGCACTTGTTCCTCAGACATCGTTTCGCTGGGGAAAAGTACTGGTGGTACAGCTGTTCTCTCAGACTTATTTGAGATACTAGGACATAATATATTGGTATGCAGGCAAATTATGCCTTATCAAACAGCTGGGGGAAAAATAAAAGAGGAATGGGCTGAGGCATGGGCTCAGGTACTATTTCTTGATCTAAAACCTCTGAATCAACCATCATATTGGTCAAATGTTGTTGAAACACTAGAAGAGAGCTCCCAAATTTCTTGACACCAAGGACTACCCTTCCTTGTTTAAATACATTGTGAGCCCCTTCTCTGATAGCCCCCACCCTCCCCCTCCCAAAAAAAAAAAAATTGGCCTGGAATAAGTGTCAGTGTCAGTGACCTTATGGCCACTTTCCCCAAACAGTGGTAAGACACTGTTATATAGGGGGCATCACGACATGCTGGTAACCATGGTAACCCAATTTTGCTGACAACCCTGAAATAAACCCCAGGGGGATTATTAGAGAGAGAGAGATTAAAGTAAATTTTAAAAAATAAAATATTATTTACCAGCTTGAGTGCTATCATCATCATTCTGATTCTGACTGAACTCTGTGAGAGAGCTGAGCCCTTGAGAAACAGCTGACGCAATAACTTTTTCAAGAAACTTGACTTGTAGAGGGGGTTCAGGGGTGGGTGGTTCTGATGAGCTAGGCTCTGACTCCCGCAAAGTGACATCTTGATTGACAGTTGTCTCCTCTACAAGCGGCCGCAGGTCCTCTGCAAATTCGTCATCACTGTTACCTGGTTGTTCTCCCGAAATCACTACAAAACAAAAATATAACATAGTTGATTAATCAGGGGCGTAGCTAGCCAGTTTTGCCTTTTAAGCCTGAGTCATAGAAGCCTGAAAGGGCGGCTGCTTGGGGGGGGGGATGTCGCCATCACGATTCAGGGACACCAAAAATGGTCCATCACAGCATCATGAAAATAAGCTTGCCCCCCTCTGTGGGTGTTGATCGTGGGCAATCATGTCTTTAAGTTCTCATAAGCTGTACCATGACTAACTGACCACCAGGGGACAAGAAGAATTAAATACCTTTTGCACTGACATCCCTCTGACGCTTTGTTCTAGTATGTTGCCACTGAACAACAAAGGGCATATAAAATGGATCCAGGGTCTTTTTGACTCTTTTGTGTATACCATGGTGCTTTATTACAGGCCAGAAGTACAGGGCACAAGCTACAACAAACAAATACAGTTTCATTCCAAGAGAGATGGAAAGAGAATCACTGAAAGCATACATCAGATTTTAAATTATGTAAAGAAAGAGGTACTTGAACTGAAAAGGTTCCTTAAGGGAACAGGAGGGGGACGGAAATTTGAAATAAATGTAAGGTATTTACAAAGCCCTCGGTGAAGCTACAAAATTTGCATGTATAATTACGTACAAGGATAATTGTAACTTGTAAAAATCACAAAAATATCATTTCTAAGTATAACATAACTAAATATACTTTATTTTGATCGAATCTGCGGATTAGTATCCCAAGCTATATAGCTCTGACACATTAAAAACAGTGCTGTCATTAAGGCCTATAACCTGTAACACCAGTTACGGCTGAGCTCACTTGATGTTACAAGTGACCAAAGTGTAAAGTTAAAGATTTCACTTTAGATTTTTGTGAGATATGTTACGGGTGAGTCTTCATTTCCTATGGCTGCTTCAAAACTTAACAACGACCCTGAATAAAGTTTCTATCTATTAGTTTCTATCTATCTATAAATGTTCATAGTAAACTTCATAAATGTGTATTTGTATGCATTTTTAACAGATAAAAATGAAGAAGAACATACCAGAAAGGTAAAAAATCTTCATCAAAGGTAAATACTGGTAGGCAAACACCACCGCAAGTAACAGTCCAAATAACACTCCATAGTACTGCAAAAATGACAGTAAAAAAATTATCATGATCACCTACAATGGAAACTTATAAATTTTGAACATAGTTTTAGTACTCAAGAAAAAAAACAAATCTCAAACAACAACAAGGGCTGACCCTATGGTGATATCACTGCCATGCCAACAAAATAATTATAAATCAAAACCATTCAAATAAATCAAATCAAAAAGTTAACAGATGAACAGGGATGTCACTAAGTGCGAGGGACCAGGGATTTCCCCCAGCTACTAAAAGCATAACTCCCAGTTAATTTCACAGGAAGTAAAAGGGAAATAAAACCAAAGGGACTACCTAGCAGTGTTCAATTCCCTGCATACTTATTGCATATACTAAGCAACTTGAAATTTTAGAGATAGCCCTGGATGAAAGAGGATACAAACCTTGCCAACATTCAGGTCTGTCTGACTTTCTACATGCAGGATATGCAAAGAGAGGTTTTACCAAAATTTTTGGAACTTGGTAAAAGGGTGCATGTTGCTTTGTGTCACAGAGACCTTATCCCATGACTCTCCTATTCTGTAGTAGACATGCCAAGTCTCATAGTCTCAGAGATTTCCTGACCTACCTCACACTCTCACCAGCTGGCAACTGATTTCTCACGCTTTCTCAAAAAGTCCAAGTCCAAAAAAATTTTGGAGCTGAAGGGCTCATTTCCAAGTTAGATATAAATAGATAGCCAGCTCAATCCAAAGAAAATGCTTAGTGGTCACGTTTGACTACATTCTTTAGCCTACCCCGTGACTTGCCACTACCACCAAATGTGCAGACTTACTGCTCTTCTTGTTTCAAAATGGCTACCGACAGAACATAGAAATTACAAAAACCTAACTTGAAAAATCGTGATGTTTACTGCTATCTTTTTACCCACTTCTCACTACTTTTCCCAGCTCTGATTTCAGAATCTCTGCCTTTTGGGGTTTGGCAAGTCTGCTGTAGCACATACCTTAAAAAAAACTTAAATATGGGAGGATACCCTCATCCCCTAAAGGAAAAAGCTTGGAGGGAGAAAAATGAAAATTGTCATCAATAACACAATTCTGCGTTGTATTTCATGATGGTATGTATTTTTTTGTGGTTGTTTTGGGGTCTTATAATTATTATAAGACCCCAAAACAACCACAAAAAATACATACCATCATGAAATACAACGCAGAATTGTGTGAACAGGCTGTTTTAATATCATTTGCTTTCCTCTTCAGAGACATACAAAGTAAACCTGATTACATTGTATTACCTTTACTCCCTGTTTTTTTAAGTACCCTCGCAGAGGACAAGTACAACACCTTAAAAGGGATCCCCCAGGCCTTCCTATGCTCCACCCTCTCTCTCCAGTGGTGGGATCCAGGAGAGGGGGCCGGGGGGCCCGCCCCCGTTATATTTAGACCAAACTGAGGCCCGAAGGGCTGAAAAAAAATTTTTGAGACCAGTCGCCCCCTCCCCCCCCCTTATCTCAGTGTCTGGATGACCACCCCCCTCCCTTATCTGAAGGTCTAGATCTGCCACTCCCCTCTGACGGACAGAGCAAAACATATCCGTAATGCAACATTGCTGCCTAAACTAAAAGGATACCAGCTACCAGTATCAGAATACTCAAGAGCTAAAAAATAATCATAATTTAGGTAAAAATATTTATTACATAAACTGCAGTGTTTTACAAGGATTTCTACCACCGAGAAATGTGGTATCTGAACACACGTAAAAATACGATATTTTTACATGTGAAGATATCGATAATTTCACTGACATCAGGTTTGTCTCTTAAATTGTACTTAAATTTGTTGGTGTATCATCGAAACATCTTTGGGTCTTCCTCGAAAGTGCTCAGCAATCTTCGGAAATCTTCGGACATCTTCGGAAATTTTCGGAAATTCTTGGAAAATGTTCGGGAACGTTCGTCTGGTCTTCGGGACAATTTGAAAAATCTTCGGAAATCTTCGGAAGGTGGTCGGAAATCTTCGGAAAATCATCAAAAACACTGTCATCAGTATGTTTATATAATAAAAAGAATATTACACGTTAGCTCGAAGATATGAATTTTATGTTCTCGTGGCAAGAGCAATATCCCACTCGTTCGCTGCGCTCACTCGTGAGATATTGTTCTAGCCACTCGAACATAAAATTCATATCTTCTCGCCACCGTGTAATATTCTCTATTTACATACCTTGTATATGTTCTCACTTTTCATTCTATTTACTCTTTCAAACCAAGTCATGAAGAAACTCCATATTGCTGCCAATCTTTCACACAGTCGTGAAAAAGACAGTGTTGTATCTCGGCTGTAATAAATAACAAATTTAGAAAACGAGATTAGCTTATTTTTCTGGGGAATCTATGCGATAAAATATTAACCACATTAAATATTCAATTAATGGGGTTCACAATGTACCGTACATGTAAATTCTCTTAACATTCGCTCGTTTCGGTAACAAACGTTTTTTATGGCAACACAAGAATTTGTGTCAGCAATCAGAAAAACAAAAACAAAACACTTATTTTAAATGACGATGATTACAATGTAGTTTATGTCATGGTTGTGTTCAAAATATTTTTTGCTGTCAGTGAAACCGCAAAGATATAAGCTTCGGTTGATTAACAACGGCGGCTCCTAAAATATTATGAATAGTCGCAAAATCTGCTTACCTGTCTTCATCGCTGACTTCACCAAATCCACCTGATCGAATTTAGGAAATAAGTATGTTAATAAAGTTTATAAAAGAGTCATTTATAATTAAACACATCCGATCCGTCGGAAATACATTCTCAAGTCGATGAACAAGTGGATTCGTTCGTTAATGACGTACCTGCAAGTAGCAACAACCGCACCTTGGATCTCACATCATCTATGAGCAATGATGACGCTATTATCACAACCAGCAGCAGAACAACACGGAAACGTCCACTTGCCACTGAACTGTGGTCAAGATTACATCACGTCAGCGCATTACATAATGAATTCTCTCTCTCTCTAGCATTTTAACCCCGCACTTCAACTCACCCGAAGAGAGCTGTCATCACGATGAAATAACACAAGGAATGAATCGGTTTTTCCCACAGAAGAACGCTTTGAACATAGTCCCATCGATTCTCGAGGGGCTTTAGAAATTTTTTCACTCGGTCAATGTATTTCTGATCGTCAGAACATCCAGGTTCCACTGAATCTGGAACGGAATCCCCTACAGATAACTCGGACGCCATGTTGTTACACCAGAATAAATTGACGTAATCGTAAACATTCTTCTTCTTCTTCACTCGACCCAGGACTAGCGCCTATGCACAACGCTAACATCCTCAAACCAGAGCCTGAGAGGGCCTGTCGTTCGCTCCATTGTTTCCAAAAACAATATGAAACCACATAGTTCTGTATAGTGAAATGAAACGAATCAAGGACATTAAAAAAGGAATCTTGTCCGAAAAAGGGTAGCAAAAGGTTTGGACCTTCCATACAAGATATTTGTTGACAGGAGCCGATTACTTGTTGTTGATCATCCCACCCATACAAGACTACCACTGTAGTCGCAGGTCCACTTTTCACCTACCTTTCCACCAATACTAAATGAAGTACAGCTTTTAAAGTTTTTTCTATACTTGTGCACTTCTTTTGTGAAATCCTGACGAATGATCCTATAAGTGATGTCCTGTTCTAGACCAAAATTCTATTTAGCACAGCCCCTCTGTAAACGCCATGAGTCCAATAGTAAATTGATTTGTAACAGCTAATTTACCTTATTAACTCAGTTGACAAATGAAGTTTAACCCCTATTAGATCCTAATATCAAAATTAAAATTCTTATTTGTTGCGGGCCCCTAGGCATTTCCTCTTGTGGCAGTGGGAGGAAGTTGTTAAAGTATAAGTTTAATTCATCTTTTGTGATCATTTTTTCAATTCTCATGATAACTCTGCTTTTATGCTGATCACTATTAGGGCTTAGAGAGCTTAATGCATCAGTCAATTCCACCTGCGCCCAGCCCGCCCCCCCCCCGGGCTACTGCGGGGCATTTACCCGCCTTGTCAGTCCCCGGGGGTGGGGCATTTGCCAACCCCCGGGCCATTCCCGAGCGTTTGACACGCACGCGGTTTCCTATCAGAATATAACTACGCAGAAGGTTTTACTGGAAAAAAAAGCAGATTGGCTCATCTGTCAAGGACAGGAATAAATTGTAGAGCTTTGTAAAGGCATGCTCACGATTCTACATGGATGTATACATTTCTTCATTGCTTATCAAGCGAGAATTACATAGCGAAATTGGACCTATTGATGTGAATCAACGTTTTTTGGTTATTGAATCAACGTTCTGTTGATATTATTTGAAGATCACCCTTTCATATTTTTAAAACTATTCATAACATATAAGTTTACAGCGCTCTGTTAATTTTAATGTCAATACTTTTATATCAATACTAAAACCATAAACTGGCGCATGTCGTCGCGGCATGAAGTCTTAATTAGAATCCTCGCGCTATTACAAAGGAAGACGTTAATTGAAACAAAAAATCGCACATTAAAATGGCACTATTGGACTGTGCGATCAATAAAAAACGTTGCACTGTTGACGGAGGACGGGGCATTTGCCCTCTTTTTTTTTCCCCACCCCGGGGGATTTGCCAGCTCAAGAGTCCCCACCCTCGGGAATTTGCCATCCAAGGCGAAAAAAATGCTAATTCCCGGGGGTCAGCCCGGGGGGGGCCTGGGCGCAGGTGGAATTGACTGATGCATAATTGTAAAGATCAAGTCAGCCAATTTAACTACAACGCTGTTCCAGATACTGGTGCTTACTTTTGAAAACTTAAAAAATCAGGGCACTAACGAAACTAAGTCTGTATTTTCCCTCCCTACGGATTTTAACAGGAGCCGATCGGATACCGGTTTTAACTCTGGGTTTTGATAGTGAATCTCAGCCCAGTGAGTTTGTTTGGGTAAACCAGGGTAAACCACATCTTGAACAGAGACAACTTCCGGTTTGGGTGCAAAGGCATTTCCGTTCTACTATGGCATTCTGGGTAGTTTTCTCTTGGGACCGATGGAAGATGAGTGTCTGGTAGGTGAGTATTATTAATCCCTGGCTTTTCTGTTTACAACTTTAGCCAATATCGTTGAGAGCTTCAATATATGGGACCTTGTGGTTTATAAAGACTTTTCGGCTACACTGGCGTTCCATATTTCAAAGGAATGTTATAATACGACGGTGTTTTTCGGTCGAAAATGCAACCATGTCTTTGCCGGCGGGAGTTTCGCAAGAGGCATTTTTACTACAGAATCGCTTTGACAAAATGAGCTCTAAGATTGCTTCTCGCAAAAAAAGCAAACGGAGACCTCGATATCTGCAGGCTTTGAGGGATTTTACAGCAGCAGATGCTTGCTTTTCTGATGGAGCAAATCCTCTTTCATTTCACATAGGTGAGATTTTTACATTTCTCAGCCGCAGGGACAACTATTGGGTGAATGTCGAGAGGACGGTTTGGAAGAACAATCCTTTATTAAAGACTAAAGATTACCCTACCATTGAGCGGGGAATCGTACCTGTTGACTACGTGATCGAGATGGATAGTACAACAAAACAAAATGGAAGACTGTCAGCGGCGAAATCAGAGGATTGCTTGGTTTCTACAAGTGAGGATAGCCAGGACGACTTTTTCAAGGTAAGCTTAACTTTAGTTTCGACTTTGTAAGATATCATCTTCCGTGCCGATTGCATTCCTTTTACAATACTACCTTTGCTGCCAAGAAAAGCAACAGAATAGCAAAATTAATGATATATTTGAAATGGTCTTCTCGATACCTGATGATCAGTTAATTGTATAAGCCCACCGCGTTCTGGAACAACTTAAATAGTTTATATATTCATTCCCTTCTTCTCATTGTGAAACCGTTTGAAAACATAAACATAACTCAAACACCTTACGTCATTATATTTAGCTATATATTATTTCTACCTGCCCGCGTCAAAAAAGATTGTATTAACGGCGATCATCTTAATTAACTCCATATGAGATAAGTTTAGAAAGTATTTTCGACTTCCGTTTTTTTCTATGCAGAAAATGTTTTTTGCCGATTTTCATTAGCTGGAAAAGTTAACAAGAAATTGTAGGTCATAAATAATAGATGTGGGAGAAGATTGAACTTGTGAAGCCGGTTTTTGTCGATGTTAATTTTTTGTCTTCAATATCGATTTATTAACAGAATTAATTAAAAAATTAAAACTTTAAAGTGTGAAATTTATGTGACTCAGATCAAATGGGATAGAACTGGGTGTTTATTGTAATTTCCGGTCACGTAACCGTCCCCATTCCATGCTGATTATCTGGAGCTAAGATGTCTGAGTCATTTAATTCAAAAATAAGTTGTCTAGACTTGTTCGCCCTTGTCTAGCCTGTGTACTGCCTTTGCAGGAAAATGGTGTCCTCTCCAAATTTTACTGATGAGATGGGTCCTTCTTCACGAGAGAGGCCGGGAATGTTTTCTCTCAGTGAAGTAAAGTGCATACTCTCGTTTCAGGCCATTAGTTAGCTTGATATTGCATGCAAGAGCAAGCATTTATGAGTCCTCAATTTTCCTTGAAAGCGTTGCAAGAACAGGGTTGCCACAGTCAGGGAAAAGTCAGGAAAAACTGAAAATTTTTCAAGGTCAGGGAAAAGTCGGGGAATTTTTCAAAAAGTCAGGGAAAATCTTTGATGTTGTCAAAGTCAGTGAAAAGTCAGGGAATTCTGTTTTCTTGTTTATAGTTCACAAGTTTTCTTCAAGATTTTGAATTGTATTTTCTTTCAGAAAAAATGAAAAGTATGCTGCAAAGTAAGCAAAGCAATCAATTTGACACTCAAGGTCTGACACATGTTGTAGCCGTGGTCAGTGGTTTTCATTGTGGATTCTTTCTTCCAAATTCCTTCTTCCTCTTTCCGTAAAAAGCGGAAAGACGTTGAAAATGAAGAGAAAACTGTCGATGGTCTGCAAAAAAAGCTAAGGAGAATGTAAACATGGATTGTTTCTCATTAATAGAAGGTCAGGAAAAGTCAGGGAATTTTTAACTTTCTGATGAGTGGCAACCCTGAAAACGTAAACGTAGGCATGAGCACAAGGGACAAATTTTTCCTTTTTTTGTGCATGAGATTGAGCTTGTGCAATATTCATTTCACTAGAAACAGAACTTTTGTGTTATCCCTTGTGCCTCATGCTTGCATTCCAAGTAACAAGCATGTTTAATAGATTTTTGATGAGAAAAAATGATATTTCCATCAAACTAAGTTCAATTTGACCTGTTACTGAGAAATCAACAATGATTGTAGGCAAACTAATTCGTTGTTAATTTTCTAGGTTAAAAGTGAGAGAGACTGTCTGGCTGAAGAGATAGAACAGCTAAAGAGGAAGCTTGATGAAGCTTACAAGGAGAATGCTGCCCTTCTTGAACGGTTAGTGCCATCTATGATCTCAGATCATTATACGTTTCTGGGAAACTGTCCACCTACCCCTCCCCAAAGTCAATATTTTGCCCTGAGTGAAAAGTAAGTGTTAATGTTGGCTAAGGGGAGGGGTAGGTAGGCAATTTCCCAGAAACATAAATTATTGATCCATGATCCCTATGTAGGAATAGACCCTTCCAGGGTTTTTTTAAACTTTTGATGGAGACCTGTAAGCAAATATCAATCGACAGTGCTGGAAAGAGGGCCTTAGGTAACTTACTAAGTTTAAAGGTGATACATGTACATTCAAAGAGACGAAAGATATTGCAAGCCCTAGGATTTCAAATCCCATGGAAAACAATTTTTCGGTTCTTTGCCCAGACACCGTGGAAAACGATGGGTAATAATAATAAGATCCAGTAACAACACAGTACCGGAAACGATCATTACGGTGAAATCCTAGGGCTTGTATTGCTCTACATGGTATGGTGTGGGGAGGGGTGGGAGGCACAAACTTGCCTCCCCACCATACAACTGTCTATAAAATTGTGTGACTTTGCAGAGCTATGTCTTTGTTCATTTTTAACAAATCACCTTCAAACTTGGCAGCTTTACTGATCTTAAGGGGTTCTTTCTAGCAGTATTGACAGATTTTTGCAAACTAGTCCAGATCAAAAGTTGAAAAAATTGTGGAAAGTTCTATACCATAATAGGACATAGGAGTATGCGAGGGCTTTGAACTACAGATAGTGAGATAGGTTGAGAACACTTCACATGGGATCTCAAAACTGATACAAAAGGTGTGATTTAACATGGGAGTGCAAAGCACTACACTGTAGTTAGACGGGGACTACAACTGCCTCTCATCTTGCCAGTCGCCATGTATTCAGCTCCTAATAATGAATGAAGACATCGACTTTGTTACACATTATTATACCCAGTGCCTGCAGGTTTGTTTCGTTTGTTTGTTTATTCCAAAATCGTCGCTTGTCAGTTAAATTAGGTCTCCTCAAAATAGGTTATAATGAATTGTTAAGGAAATAATTTGTGCTTCTGAATTTTTCAGTAGTGCTAGTAATCCTTTTGTGTTGTCAAACTTTAAGTCCACTGAGTTGCATGCAGGATTCAACACCAAGAACAGCCTTTAACAACATGTGACTTCTACATGTGTGTAGTGTTTGATACATTTCACTTGGTTGTGATTGGTTGAGCCAGTTTGGGTTCTTAATTGAGGCATAGAACTTACCTCGGAAACTGTCATGTGGAATTCTTCTGTTCTTTTTTGCCTATCAGCATAGCAGTTTCTTTCAAGGCTAACCCAGGGCTCAAAAAAGGCTTGAATTCCAGGTTTTCCTTTGGGCAAGAAGCTCTGTTATTATGGTTGCCCAGGAACACTTTGTCAATGATTTTGTTAGCAGTTGACCTACCTGGACCCTTTCCCAACTTTATCTACCCTTAATCCCTTTCTGTAACAAGACAATCAGCAGGCTATACAGTTGAACCCAACTTTACCAACCCCTGCTTAACACAGACACCTCATTATTATGGACAGTTTGCTTTGTCCCTCGGGAACAAAAGCCCATACATTTTCTCTAAATTCAACCCACTTAATACAGACACCCCATTAACCCTTTAAGTCCCAATAGTGACCAACAACAATTTTCTCCTAACAATATCCATATGTTGCCAAGAGAAATGATTATGAGAGTTAATAAAATGATCACGAAAGAAAAAATGCTTTGATCTGTTATCAAACTCTCTCAACTATTTTTTTAAGGAAATGTATGAAGGTCAGTATGGAGAATTAATATGTAGATATGGGGGCTTAACCCTTTAAGCCCCAATATCCACAAACAAATTCTCCAAACTGATCTCTGTACATTTCCTTACAGAATAAGTTGGGAGAACTTGATAAAAGATGAGAGATTCTTCTCTTTGTGATCATTTGATTAATTCTCATAGATGTTGCACTTGACAATCTATGGATATTGTTAGGAGAAAACTGATGTTGGTCACTATTGGGGGTTAACGGGTTAAAACGGACTCTTTCTATGATCCCTCAGTGTCTGTATTAACAGGATTTGACTGTATTAAATGATGAAAATCAGGCTTTGGTATATTGGACATTCCATCTTTTATTAAGATGTAAATTCCCTAACTTTGCTATTGATTTTTAAGGTCAGCACAGGAATACAAGAACAATTTACAGCTAGTTCATCAGCTGTTATCACAGTAAGATACTTGCAAGCCACTTCTAATGAGAACGTCTGCAGTCGTCACCCAGTCGTGTTACGTGCGCCCCTGTCATACGTGGTTAACCAAGTCTTATTGATTTAACTGGCTGATGAATGAAGCTAATATTTTCTTTAATAATTAATGTAAAATTAAGTTAATACCACTAAGCATGAGAAATCAACTTATTTATCAGATGATTATCATTAATTTGCTGTGTGGCTAATAATTATTATGTTAAGTTAATTTTGCTACTGCATGTCATTGGGTTATGATATTGTTTTAATAACATGTACTAATGCTGTTTATACCTGGGGCGTTGTCCATTTAACAAAAATTCTGGTTTGAAATTTCGGAAATTCCATGTGCCCAATGGAATAGTACAATCTAGTTGAACAGACCCGACCCAAACCACCGCGCATTTGGTTATTGTTCTTGAAAGCAGGATACAAAAGAGCGGTACTGGGGACAACAATTTTGTCAAATGGAAAGGGACATTTCGGTCCAACCGACCAAAATGACCAGACTGCTCAAAGAGGTCCACCTTCAAAGCTGATTCCGAATATTCCAGTTGGACCAAATCAAAATGGTCCTTTCCGTTAAAAAGTACCAACTGAAATTTATGGAATTTTGGGTTGAATGGAAAGCACCACTGACTACCTCCTTTTTTTGTTGATTACGGTAATTTACTTCTTTCCGTTTTTAAAAAGTTGTTTCAATGTTACATCCAGGAAGGTAAACATAAAGCTGTGGTTATTGGGCCAAGAGCATCAACTTACTCTGTATTTCCACAACAGTCATGGAAGATTAACAGATATAAGAAAGCTAACTCTAAATCAGGGGCTGTGTTTTCCTCAGTTTGTGACTCAAGTTGCCCCTGATGTCCACCCATTTTGCAATGCAATTATCTTATTATCTATAAATGTCTTGGTTATAATAGGTATTATGCTGTTGGAGAAGTAGTGGTTACCTCAAAAGAAGAGCTTGCAATTGCACAACAGTCTTTAATAGAGGTATAATATTATTGATACATGTACGTCCATCTAAGTAGTATTATGTCCTGTTAGTAACTGTGCTGGGCCTTTTTCAGTCTTGGGGTTGAGTGTCAAAAGTGGAACCCCGTGGATACTCCAGACATCTAACCTCCATTCAGCGACACAGTTGTTAATAGAGTTTAATCTCCATGAAATAACACAAGGACCCCACTAAATGGTTTATCACAGAGTGTTGTTATTCCACTCATTTGTTGTTTCAGTGTAAGTATTAGTTACAGTCAAGGCAAAGTGAAAATATGTCATGGTAATACTGAATAAAATTCTTCATTGCACTCTAAAATCCCAGTTTGAAAGAACTTGGAAAATGATTAGTTTAGGTGCATCAGATGCTAACGAGGTTAGCGTACTATATACTTATTTACTGAGTGGGGTGGCTGGATGGGTAGGTATTTGGCTTGAGGTCCGTGTGTCCTGACCGAGAGCCAACTATTTTCACATCGGGCTTGACCTAACTCAGTCAATAAGAATTTTATCACATGACCATTGTGTTTGAATTTTTGTGACGGAGTAAACCCACATCAATCAGTATGCTTTTCTAGCAGTGTCATAAGCGGAACTTTATTTTTCGTATGGTTTTCCAACAAAATTGCACACGGGGTCATTCGGGTAACATGATAAAAATTGATGTACTTTTTTTTTCATTACTACTGTGTGAACTATCTGGCTTTTATTTTTATGTCCTGACAGGGGCCTATCTTTTAGTTGTTTTATTGTTGTTGCTGTTGTTTTTTTTTCTTCATTCCCAGTAGTGCACTGTTGTAGCATGACCTTGTTTTTCTTGTCCCATGTTCATTTTACAGGAACAACAAAAAAGTCAGAAGTATCAAAAGCAGCTAGAAGACATAAAGACTCAAATAAATAAATCAGGCAATAAATCAGCAGTATGTATTCTGCACAGTCTATATATTTATTCATTGGAGATTGTCATGGCAGAAGATTTACTTTCAAACCTTTCCCTCTGCCCCCCCAACTAGTGGACACATGCCGTAGGCAGAAACACACTCATGGTCCCAGCAAAATACAAACAGTACATCATCAGCCATCTTTTAAAAGGCAGATCCTTTTTCTGTTCTCCTAGATGTCTCATTTACTGAAGGTTCAATAGTAATAATATTATTGTAATAATTAATCTAATAATGATTTTGGAGAAAGCCATGGTATCCCTATGAACTGTTGTTAATTTCTTTTTTTATTATTTCCTGATTACAGATCAAACTTTTGGATAAAATACTTCCAAAAGAAATAAAACCTCAGTCAAATGGATTAATATCAAAAGTAAGTAGTCATGTTTTGTTACAGTAACGTTAGTTTATTTAGCAAATCCATAACACAAGACAGGGCTGTCATTAAGTCTTGAAGCAGGCGTAACATGAAAGATTTCAGCCATAACATGTTAAAGTAAGCACTGCACATTGCTTAATGAGGTTTGCTGCTGAGAATGACATTGGGAAAAGCAACGATCGATCAGAAATTTTATCCGAAAGTTTTTGAAGGGAAAAGGTTTTTCGTTTAACATGTCTTAGAATCAAGGACACAGAAGACACAAGGCAACAGTCATATTTAATTCATAAGGTATTGTTTATTGATAAATTTTGATTTGTCTTGGTCCGTGAAAATGCTTATCAAATAATTTTAGGCAGCAACCATCAGCCATAACATGACTGAGCTCAGCTGTAAGAGGTGTTGCAGGTTACGGCTCCTAATGACATCCCTGTATGATGAGTGGAGAGATATAAGGGGGACCCAAGTATGATCACCCAGCTCTTAGACAGTGAATCAACAGGGTGCAAAGAAAGTAATATTTTTGAAGCTTGCCATTCAGGCAAGCTGAAGGTAGAATATCCAAAGCATATGCAAAGCCCAAACGTCGTTTCAACTAGCCCCAAAAACACTTTAATGAGCAGAATTGATTTCACAGTTCTTCTGTAATTTGAATCCCTCAAAAAACTTCACTTGCCCATCAGCCAAGTTAAGAACAAAATTCACTAGCCCAATAGCAAAATCTACTAGCCCCGGACTATCGGACACTACTTTCTTTGCATGCTGACCAACCACTCCCATGGCTGGTGAGCTCCTCAACCCTGCCATGAGTCATCTGAGCACCAGTCATGCTGCATTGACAGAGCAAAAGGAAAGAGAGAAGGAGGCAAAAATGAAACCATGAACTGACCAACACTTCGACATGCTGAAATTATGCTTCATCCCTCTACAATGAGGAGTGCTCAGAGCAAGGGCCAATATTCTTTTACTCCTGAGAGCAATAAACATACCACCTGCTTTGTCCTAAACTATACTGAACAAAAACCCAGGCAGGTGGTGGTTGAGGATACAATATTAATTTTTGTTGCTAATCTTGTTGTTGTTGTTGTTTGACTGTTCTTAACAGTAAAAATATAGTTATTTATTACTGTAATGATAACTTTTTCATTATTTTTGCAGGCTAAACCTGCCAGTTCTTCAGATGACCTGATGTTGTCCTGTGCAATCTGCCATGAAAAAATGAGGTGATTAATTTTTAATCATAAAGATAGGAAATGTTGATTAATAAACCTAGTGTGATCCTCAGTAACTGTTTCCCTTGTCCTTGTCTTCTACGATTGTGAATTATTTACTAAGAGTAGGGAGACAAGAAAGGGTAACGATGATGTTGATAATCATGAATAATTTGAAACTAGGTTGAAATCATTTTATAGCCTTAATTTGAACTACAACATTGATATATGAATAGCATATATTTCATCTTTTTCATTATTTCAATATTATTTTCATTTTGTAATATTATTGGTCTCCTTGTTTGCTACAGAGTAGCTGACCTGGCTTCACATTCCAAGGTGTGTTCTCCTAAGGACTCAGGGAAAACTCCTACCACGTGAGTTAAAAATTAATATCCCACTTTGTTTAAATGTGACTAAATGAAATTTAGTGTAAGTTTGTAGTCATCAGTTCCAGATTCCATCCTATGCCTGACATCGGTCACATTACTGTTGGTTCTGAGTGCATTGCACCTCGTGACTCTGTTCGTAATTTAGGGGTTCAGTTTGATAGCATATTTAGTTTTGAGGAGCACATTAAGAACATTTGTAAATCATCGTTCTATCATTTGAGAAATATTGCTAAAATCCGCAAGTACTTAAGCCAAGATACATGTAAAATCTTACTCCATGCATTTATTAGTTCGAAACTTGATCACTGTAAAACTTCCTTATTACATGGCCTTCCTACGTATCTGTTAGCTAGACTACAGGCAGTTCAGAATGCTGCAGCTCGTGTTGTCACACTGACACCGAAGCATGTTCATATAACTCCTATTTTAATTAATCTTCATTGGTTACCAGTTGAGTTTAGAATAACTTTTAAAGTCCTTTTATCGGTATACAAGGCCCTTCATGGCCTTGCACCTTCTTTTATTTCGGACCTTTTGAATTTTAAAACATACTCTAGGTCATTGCGTTCTTCATGTAAAGAATATTTAGTGGTTCCAAGAAGCAGATTGAAAACGTATGGAGACAGAGCTTTCTCTATTGCAGGACCTAAATTGTGGAATGATTTACCTCTAGAGATTAGGAAATGTGCTTCAGTGGCAACTTTTAAGCAATCCCTTAAAACTTTTTTATTTAAGTTAGCATATAGGTTATGAGATTCCTTTTGTTTTAAGATGTTTTTGATTTATATAGTAGATAACTTAGGCTATATTTGAATTATATTGTATATTGTAGATATTTTATAATTTAGATTTTTTATATTCTATTTTGTAATTAGGTAGTGCTTTGGACAATTATTGGATTTTAGCGCTATATAAATAAAATTATTATTATTATTATTATTATTAAACTCAAGACATTGCTGACCAGTCCTTCGTCTGAGATTTATAGTGATGCTTGCATGGCTTTGCTGGGGCATTTGAGAATTTACAGATTCTCAGTTGAGGTCACCCTATAACATTCATTTGTAAATTGTAATTTGCTTACCCACGTAGCACTTAGGAGTTTTTATGAACTCGTTTAAAGGTATCCATATCTTCCAGATTGAATTGGAATTTGAAACAATTGGCTTTTGAGGAGAGGGAAAAACCGGAGTACCCAGAGAAAAACCTCTCGGAGCAAGGAAGGGAACCAACAACAAACTCAACCCACATATGGCTTCGATGCTGTGATTTGAGCCCAGGTCACATTGGTGGGCGGCAAGCCCACCACAAATGCACCACCCTTGCTCCCCACACTGTCACTTTACGTTGCTCATGCTCATTAAGTGTTCTGCTCTGTACCCAACCCTTCACTTTGATAAATATCGGTGAGTATTCTAAGGTGTCACCGGTTAGCAGTGTGACGGTGTCTGGTTCGATGCCACTCCCAGGGTTGTCATGGTTATGCATTCCTCTCAGCTGCTTTTTTGTTCCACCAGCCATGGGGTATTTAAGGAGCTTTGTATGCCAGATCTTTGTCACATGAACCTGGCTTAATGGCCTTAGTTAGCTCCCTTGGGTATCCTGTAGCTCAGTGGTAGAGCATTTGAACTTTTTATTACTCCTTTCCTTTAGTTAATCTTATATTTTTGGTCATTGTTCCTTCCAGTCCAACAACACCTTCATCAGACTTACTACGAGTTACAGTAACAAGCTCTGAAACTGATGAGCAAAATGCAACCTTTAAAGTTGTAACAAAGGTAAGAAACTTCTATAAAACTACAGTTGCATGTAAAGGAGTGAGTTTAAATGCTTGTCCCCATAGGACGTTGCATCCTTGAAATTATCCACAATGGAAACTGTCTGTCAATAAGCTATTTGCACGATGATGTCCTTTTACTACTATGACCTTAATCCTTCAAAGGTTTGCTGTCTTTTACAAATTAGAGCTTTTGTTATATAAGCCTTACTGGGATAACCAGATTTAAATATGAAAGGAACAAAGATAACATAAGGATTCTAGTCCTAGTAGTAAAATGAAGCCATCATTATTGCCAATCATGGACATGTCAAAAACATCCCCTTTCCCACTGCCTTCTCAGTCTTCCTCTTTCTCTTTTCCCATCTATCTTCTCCTCCAACATGATCTTTCCCAAGCCCTTACTGCTTTTCAAATGGCCAAAATACTTCAGCTCAGCAAGGAAATCCTGCTTCTTGTGGAATTAAATGCGTCCTAATTTATTATCTAATCTCCAAGCAACAAGCTCGACTTAATGCCTTTTAAAAAGCACTCTTGTTTGTTCTGTTCTCCAGCCATAATATTTTAAAAAATTTTCTGTAGCACTTCATTTCAAAAGCATTAATTCTTTGTAAAGTTGTTTTTCCAAGTGTCCACGTCTCACAGCCATATACGGTATGTAGCTGAGGGGAAAACACATGTTCTGTGAATTCTTAGTCTTGCTTGAGGATCCTGACCATTCCACAAGAATTTCAACTTCGACAGCTTGTTTGTTGCTATAGCAAGCCTTTTCTTTATTTCCTCCGACTCATCTCCATCTCCAGATATTGTTGATCCCAGATAAACATATTTGGGAACCCATTCCAAGATTTCACCTTTTACTTATATTTCTATTTTGCAATATTCCTTTGTTTGCCAGTCGTCATAAGCATGGTCTTTTATGCTTTTAAATTCTGGCATTTTCTCACCATTATGTTTGTCTACTGCCTCAACTAGATAAGATAATCCCCTTGCACAATGGGATTGTAAGATAGTTACATATTCATAACGCAGATCTCAGATTTTGTGTCCATGGATTCAGCTTCTTGAAGTCCACTGATCCCCCATCTTTTCCAACATCTCTCATGTACAGGAGAAGGAAGTAAAACCAAGAAATATATTGGAGGATAGTATGGAGAATTATGCATGCTAATGTTATTAATTAGCATTAATTTGCACTGTGATGTTTTGTCTGTAGACTACCTTAGCGGACTATAAATTTTCGGATTATGAGGTTCATCGTAGTGAGGCTGATTTTGAGTGGCTTCAATCTGCCTTTGAAGAGTCTTGTCCTGAAAGAATTATTCCTCCAATGGTGATACACTCTTCGTTGCATGGTATGTGGCATTGTTCCATTATTTTCCCGGTCAAAGCCCTTCAGTTCAAACCTATCGTAATGACTACCTCTTACAAGTGACCGTGGCCATTTTTAGCTTGATGGTTTTATAGTTTTCCATTGTTTTTAACCTCCTGTAAGCTACTACTTGGCACAATGTTCACTGGATATGTATGTAACATGGCGCTTAGAGTATACAAAGAAATTTCAGTAGCAGCTTGAAACTCAAGAAACTTAATGACTATAGTAGATGTGTCGGGGCCTATTCTTGGAAGAGGCCCTCTGTTTTGTCAATTCTCATATAAAGCGACCACCTGCTGAAAGGTAAGCGACCACGAAATCTTCGTATTCTGGGTGGTCGCTTACGGGAGGTTTTTACTGTAGTTACAATGTTTATTTTATTACTTTTAGGCAAAATGAGAGAAGTTCAAAGGTTTTTATCAAGAATATGTGCTCACAAGGTAAAAAGAGTCTTGAGACTTGAGATGGAATTGACACTCATACTTTTAATCACTTTGATTTGACTGTCTGTCTACAAGAAAAATATCTTTTTGACTTTGTTGTTTAAAATTCATAAAGAAAAAATTAAAAAAAAAAACATGAATTAACAGCATGTCAAAATACAGTGGAACCTCGATATAACAAACCTCTATAATAAATTATTTAACGAAGTCCTCGGTATAACAAATGATTTTCTTTACCCCAGTAATAGAAAAGGAAGTTTGATATTTGCCAGTCCCTTGGCCCTTCATTATATCAATGTTCCACTGTAACACTTTCTTAGTTCCACAAGTGGAGACATAATCATTTTTTGCATGCTAACATTATAACAAATATGTTCTCCATTTTAGGTTTTAAGGAAGCACCGTCTTTTGAACTTGTTTTTAACTGGTGAAGGACAGGTAAATTCATAATCATGTGGTTCATTTTAAATTGCCAGCTGCTCACAGTCTGCAGTCAAACCAGCATGTAGCGGTCACCCTTTAAGAATGGCCGACTGACTGCTTAATACAGGTTTGACAAACCAAAGAGTTGATCAAGACAATATTGATAATGATGGTGACAAAGCGTAACACGAAAAGTTGACCTGGAAGTGTTTCTACCTTGTACTTCTATTACTATGGCTGAGTAAGAGCCTGCCTCGATTCATCACACCTCTTTCAGGTCTCCTTATCCAACATAGCTGTTCTCAGCGCTTCCGTGCTGTTCAAGCTGGTATCCCTACTAAGGTTATCTATATAAGTAACAGCTGGTCTGCCCATGCTCATGTACCCACACATTGGCTGCCAAAGTACTAGTTAAGACACTTCCTCCTCTGGGTGTCTAGCACAATGGCCAGCTAGCTTCAACCTTCTGAAACCCACTTTTGATGACACTGGTGATAAATTACCATATAGTTCCTTGTTGATCAATTTATCTTGCCAAGACACATTTAATACTTCTACCTCTTCTTGTGCCAAAAGAAAGGGAGTAAAATACCACTGAATGCCATACTCAGCGTATCTATTGCACTTGTGTCTTGACAAAGTGACCGTTCAATAGAGGTGAAAACAATAAAGTTGGGACCACAGAAAAGGTGACCGCTTAATAGAGATGACCTCCAAAATAATACAGGGCAGATTTACGGTGATAAATAGATGGAAATGATTTTTGGGACTTAAGAAAGTGACCACTTAATCGAGGGTGACCGCTCAATGCAGGTCCTCTTAATAACGACCATTTGTTTTGATATTAATTTTTTAGGACATTCAGAAAGCTAGGGAGGAACTTGAAAAGAAAAGAAGAAAAGAGGATACTTCAGAACATGAATTTTTAAGGAAAGAATCCTATGATCAAAATGCTCCCGTAATAAAGTGTCAGGTCAGTAGTCTGCCTACTGTTATCCCTTTAAATCACAAGATCAACATTTAAATTCTCATTTGTCCTCCTTATTGGTTTCCTGTAGAAATAGTGGGAAAAGTAAATTCATCTTGTGTGATCAGTGTCCGTAATTCTCAAGACCACTCTGATAAAGCATCGGCATGACAAGGAGAAATTTGATGCTGATCACTTTTATGGTGGTTATCATCATCATCATCATCATCATCATCATCATCATCATCATCATCATCATCACCATTATCATCATCATCATCATCATCATCATCATCATCATCATCATCATCATCATCACCACTATCATCATCATCATCATCATCATCATCATCATCATCATCATCATCATCATCATCATCATCATCATCATCATTATCATCATCATCATCACCACTATCATCATCATCATCATCATCATCGTTATCATCATCATCATCATCATCATCATCATCATCATCATCATCATCATCATCATCATTATCATTATCATCATCACCATTATCATCATCATCACCATCACCATAAACACCATTACTGTTATAAAGTTCAAAAGCTGCTCCTGTCTGTCTGTCTAAGCTCTGAATTGTCATTGTCAATATTATTTTCTAGTAATTTTATTTTTAATCATTTTTGTCACCATTCTCCTTTCTTTTGTTGTTGTTTTGTGCTGTACTTGTTTTATTTTATTATTATTATTTTGGGGGGGAGTGGTGGGGGTGGCTCACAAGTTTGGGATATTTGTCAGGACTGTGCTCTGGCCCCTGTCACCTCTCTCGGGTGACTAGAAAATCTTAGTTTTTTCATACTAATCATAAGCTGGGCACCCTAGATTTTACAGGTTCAGAGCACTTGGCTCCCTTGAATTTTCCTTAGAGCACAGCCTTGTGATTGTAACACGTCACTAGGTTTATGGACACAACCTGAGTGGTTTAAATAATAAAACCTATACTTCTCATGGTTAACAAATATCATTTTGATGTTCTCATTTCCTAAATTATAGAGATACTTGGGGCAGTTTTCTGATAACCTTGAGGGATTAATAACTCATCTTCAGGACAGTTTAAACAAGAACACAACAGGTATTAACAATAATTAAATGAGCAGTCATTGTCATTGTCCTGTGTTGTTTCATGGATTTAATGTTTTCTGACTGTTTTTAGATGGTCCTGGTGTTTGGTTTAAATCTTTGGCAGACTGTGAGCCAGCAGATACATACTTAAAGGTACATTTTATCTATATTTTAATTTATTTTCCCACATATGCTGCATATAACAACTTAATTTAAATGCAGGCATCAATTTAATAAAATGTTTGTTAGGGTACATTTAATTTGCCAGTGTAGCTATGAGTCTTTAAACAATAGCTACACTTAAAAACTAGCTTAAACTGGTAAAAGTTTTACTCAATTTACCCCAGTCTAAAAAATTAATCTTGAGCAATCTATTAAAAGTCGGTTAGTGATATTCACATTGCTTATCAATGGAACGTGCGTAGTCTGGTCTGAAAGAAACATGTTTCACCGCGAAAACCATTCACACCAGGCAGTGCACTGGGTGAAGTGTGACTGATACTTGTTTGGTCTAAGCATCATTGAAATTAGGTAGTTTCAATCTCAGTCAGATGAAACGAGTTAAACATAATGGTTGACAGGGCAGAGTAGAGGAAGAACAGTACACAGTAGAGAGGTGAAGAGTCAATATTAAAGAACCTATTTCTAGTACATGGCTCTACGAGGAAATAGAAATTTTATTGCAATTTGGGCTGACAAGGAAATTCAACGTCAGTTATCATCCTTGGGCTGCAAGCAAAATTTGTTAATTAATTTGTTGTTCTTGTTTTGATTTTCCCACAGATAGCTGCAGAAGCTCTTAGCAAAATCTGCATTGAGTTGGAAAATAATCGTGTATGTAGCATTGCAAGATATGTTTTATTTAAATATGTTCAGAGGTGGATCTGCACTTTCTGGGGATTTCTTGTTTCTTGCTACCGATGCTTCAATAAATTAATTATCCTCTTCTTGCTTCCTAACTTTTCTCTAATTTAAATTTTGTAGGAAACAACAGAAGAAAAACTCATTGTGAATGATTTGCAGAGTGTTAATCACTATGTTAAAAGTGCCATGGTTTGTGGTTTTATTCATTTATACACACTTCTGGTTTCATTTACAGTCACTTACTGTTTACTGGCTTTGTTGTCAACCAGTGATTTTGTTACCTCTGTTTCCTGGGTCCGTGACACATAAAAATCCCCAATGATGCAAAGTAATTCATAGCATGCATCCCGAAGGACCCGAAGATTGATCAATCGATCTAAACATGATATCCCATTTGTATACTTTCTGTGGCTTTTATTATGGCTGTGGTTTAACGATGCATATTTTAGCCCCTTGTAATATAGAGGTTTGCAGTCTGTCTTCAGATAAACTGTCTGGTTACATAAAGTCCCAAATATTTTCAATTTCGAACTCTTTTTTTTTTTTTACTGGCACTCAGTGGTTCTGGACTGAGACTCATGATTTTTCACAAGATGAGTCCCAGGAAATTTTATTTGAAAGTTAAATCCATTTATCTGGTAAACATGGATTTCAGATTCATCTCTGCATTCCTGCACGAGTAATTAACAAGAAGTGAATTCACTAAGTGAAGTTAACATAATGAAATTTCTATGAGTTAAGTTTTCTTGAATTTGATATAAATTTATATAATTTAACTTAACTTGATTACTAAAATATCTTTTGATTAAAATAGGCACTTCTTCAAAGGATACAAGCGGCAGTAGAAAAGTTCCTGTACTGGGATGAAGAAGTCAGGGCTAATGAGCAAACGAAGGTAGGTGATGATATCATGTAAAAGCATCTTTCTTAGGTATACCAAGTGAATTTTTGTTAATGGAACGCAATTATCAGTTAACCAAATTGTCCACCATAATGACTCCATGTAAGGCATGTCCATAATCTTTATCATTGTAGTTGCTTGTTTGGCTGGGAGTGAATAGCTTGCCTCATCTTGCATCATAAGCTTGATCTGTTTTGCATCAGCAATTTGTTCCTGTTGCCCACTACCTGCTGAAAATATACTACCAATCAGGGAATCTTCCAGTAACATGATGGAAAATAAAATTTTGAAGACTTACTTGCTGTGATAGTAGGAACATATTAAACAATGCCTTTCGCAGGTCAACTCAACAAACACTCCAGGCCCCAGTTGTTCAAAAGGTGAATAGCGTTATCCAGCGGATAAATCTCTATCCAGTGGATAGTACAATTGTTTCCCCCAATACTCATCCACTTGATAGTGATTTATCCGGTGGATAGCACCATCCAGCTTTTGAACAACTGGGGCCAAGGGATGTTTGAACATGGACTTGATTTTACAGTAAACTCTTTCTAAGCTGCCTTTATGTGTCCGACCTAGAGAGATGTCTGTGTTATAGAGAGTCAAAAAAAGGCTTGGAGTAATGAAAGGCAGGGACCAACTGAAGGTGTCTGTTTTACCGACGTGTATGTCTGATAGAGGTGTCTGTTAAGATAGATTTGACTGTATTACTATAATGAGACTTTCTCTTAACATGTTTTGCAGGACAATAGGCCTTTCTCACCAGTGGCCACTTTGTCTCAGGAGATTTAAAAAGCTTTGTTTATGCATGGCTAGCCTCTTTCTCTCTATGAGGCTAGCCGTGCATAAACATAGTTTTTTTTAATCTCTTGGGACAAATTGGCTGCTACGTGACAAAGGTCTATATAATACTTTTTTGTTTAATTCAATAATAAAATATTACTTTTCGACGCAGAAGCCTTTGTCAGAAGGTGAATCCGATACTGGCAATCAAACACAGAAATGGGCAGAGGTGAGCAAATCTCATGTCTATTCAGCATTCAAAGATAGCATGTCCTATACTTACTGTTGTCTGGGGCTAGAGTTGATTTTGCATAACTTTACCTGGTTCATGTTGAGACCTTGTCGCAGGATTCTCTTATAATTGGTTTTGTGAGATTTTTAAACATTCTTTAATGTGCAACAGATGTTAAAAGTCTTTAAGCAGACTAATTCCTGATGAACCCTTATTAAGCAGCCAACCCCCTATTAAGCCGCCACTTTCCATTTCCCAGAGGGTGGCCGCTTAATAGGAGTTTGACTGTATTTTTTTTCTGTCCATTGATTATTATAAGGTGCGTGGAAAATGTTTTTGGGCTAGAACATCCAACATGAAGTCACAACTTGCCTTGAAGGGCAAGCTGGAAAATTTATTTTTTTTCACTTTCCTACTGATAATGTGAGTCTACTTCACACCTAACATGTGGGACACTATTTTATACATTACCTGATAAAGGAACACATAACCCTTTAAGCCCCAATATCCATGTATAAATTTACCAGGCTGATCTCATTATATTTCCCTAAAGAATTAGTTGGCAGTCATTTCATTGACTCTCATAATCATCTCTCTTTATAATATAGTGATGTTATTAGGAGAAATTGATGTTGGTCATATTTGGGACTTATAGGGTTATTAAAACCTTTCTGAGTACTCTGTAGTTTTGTAACAATGACACTGATGTTTAGTCAAGTGTTCTCTTGTTATTGAAGGCAAATTCTAACTGTGCCGATGCCAAAACCAAGCTGGAGCATCTGTGTAAAGACCTGTCTCCAGAGCTAGCCCACTTTGACTGGAGGAAAGAAGTGGAATTACGGGAAATATTGATCGAATATTCGGCACTAAGATCAGAACATTTTGAAAAGGTATGTGTAAGGAATTCCAATAATATTATTATTATAGTAGATAAAATTTTGGATCAATTTATGTTTCTGGGAAACTGCCCACCTTCCCCTCCCCTAAGCCATCATTTTGCCCTAAGCGAGAAGTAAGTGTTAATGTTAGCTTAGGGGAGGGGTAGGTGGGCGGTTTCCCAGCAACCTAAATCCAAAATTTTTCCAGGAGAGAGTAGCCTTTGATCAGACTCTATCTCCATTTTAGTTTACTTATAAGCAGCACTAGAAGTTTTGCATGATTGTGGGTTATGGCAAGAGAAGTGTTTCTTGAAACCTACGGTCTCAAAGTGAGGTCAATAGGCCATTTCCGAGTTGCCTCAAGCCTCTGTTTCAAAGCGTGGCTAAGTGCGAAGCCATTGATATGGAAATGATTTTTTTCTCATGCAAATAAAACTTATTTTCACAATAAAGGTTTTGTACTTGGCCTTGTTTTGAAACTCAGAAATGGCCTATTAACATACATGCATTCTGTGTAGGTAACAGCATGATTTTTAGTGATATTTGGCGTAAATACCACGAGTGATATTTCGAAATTGTTATACGTAATTTCACAAGCTGTTAGGTGAGTGAAATTGAGACAATTTTGAAATATCACGAGTGGTATTTATGCCAAGTATCACATACAAATCACGCTATTATTTGTTTACACTACTGCCCACAAAAGTTTTGTAATTTTCACATGTAGGTATTTCAAATTAAGCTGAAATACCACTGCTCTAAGTCAATCAAATTGCAGAAAGTGTAAGGGGAGAAAACCTCTGGTAGACTCCATCCAGGAGGGAGTCGCCCCACACCCCACCCCCCCTCCCACCTCCTTCTTATATGAAGTAACTATTGACTTTCCAGTTGATGCTTAATGTTGACTGTGATAAGTGAGCAACCATTTTCAGTATTTAGAATAAAAAATTGTTTTTGTATTTAGGTTCAAAGTAAATGGTTTGGAGTGAAGCTCATGGTGGATGAGCCAGTATCTGTGGAGGTGCGAGCTATTAAGTGTGTCGAGGACTCATGACATAAATAATGCATAAATAATAGCACTGGTCAAGGTATAATGATAATCATGGGCCAATCATGAGGTCAGTATGCCTGATCTGAACAAGCTTGGTCATTAAAGACTTTGGTGTATTATAGCTAAGAGGCTACTGAACAGAACTTGGGGTAACAAAGTTCCAAGCTGGTAAGATAGCCAAGGCCCATTTTGCTTGCCAGGGTAGGTAATCAGAGCACATGGCTTGCTTGCTTCATATTGCCTGACTGTTTAGCCAGTCATGTAATAACAATTTCTTTAACCCATTCACTTCTGGGAATTTTTCGAAAAATGCGTTTTGAAGCTATTCAAGCCATTGCCTGGTCACTGTTTGGCTATAAAGAGCTAAAACTCACCACAAAGCTGTTTATTGGTTGCTGTCTTCTGATCCAGACACAAAATATGAGCTTTCAAGGTTTGGGCATGCAGAGAACTCATATTTTCGAGTTAGTACAAGATTTTTAAGGAAATTTTTGGGTCAATATTACATGGTTTTTGCCTCTTTCTCTGGCCCCCTTGACTGAATTGTGCTTATTCTGGTATGGTCTGAAAGATCTCTTCACCCTGCTCAAGTTAGATGACAAAGTTGTCCTTGAGAATTAAGGCAGATGACATCCCAAGTGGATGAAGGGATGTGGATCCACTTGGGTGGTTCAGGGGCGAATGGGTTAATTCACTCTTTTAGTGTGTTATTTGCAGTGTTAAAATGCAACTTCTCTTTGTTTCTAATACACCGATCATTCTTTGGCAAAAAAGAAGTAAGATGTTGAAACATGTAGTATTCTCCTTGTTAAGTCATCTCCTTGGGAACCTTGTTGTTATTAAAAATGTATCAATAGATAAAGTTAGGTAGTTGTTTAATGTATGAAAATGATAAGTGAAATTATGATAATATAGACTATAAATAATGACTTTTTATATGCAGAATTGGACTCAAAAATTACATTTTTAAGAGAGCCAAGATTAAAGGCACAAAATATCAATGGAATCTAATGGCCAGTTCACATGAAAATCTATTTGGTTGTACAAAGTTAAAAAAAGAAAAGTTCAGTGATATAAAACACAATCTAATATTAATATGTTGTGGAAAATTGACAGACATTTGTGCCATATATAATATTATTACGAGTCCCTCTCACTAGTAAAAAGATTAGTAATATAAGGAAAAACGTTATTTTCCACAAGTCTCCTAACACTTGTCGCAACATCTGAGTTGTTGATTATGTACAGTGTCTGACAAGTTGAATAATTTACTGATAATAAGACAGTAGAGAGGTTAAACATCATCATCTTATGGCAAACATCCACTTTCGTTTTTTCGGCTTTGCTGTTCATTTTCATTTTAGTTTGCATATCAGTTTCACTTGCACCCAGATGGATAAATTATCACTAAGAAAACAAAACTTCTTAGTGAAAAAGAAGACAGCAAAATAAATGTGAGCTGTTGGAAATAAATGAACAAGAAATAAAGATCGGCTGTTTGCCAAGAATATGATGGTTGATCGCTCTAGTATTGTAGAATACACTCATGAAGTACATTATTTACAAGCTCAGTGCTAATTCACCTTTGTCATAGTTTTCTATGCTACAGATTCAGTCTCCTGTACAGTTCAGGGTGCAAAGAAAGTCAGTTTCACAGCCTGCCATTCAGGCAAGCTGTTGCTAGCATGTACTAGCCCACAAGTCATTTCAACTGGCCCCAAAACCCTTTTTGATTGGCAGGATTGATTAGTCCTTCTGTAATTTGAATTTCCCAAAAAATAAAAGCACTTGCCCATAGGGCAAGTTAAGAACAAAAATCACTAGCCCAATAGCAAAATCGACTAGCCTCGGGCTATTGGACACGACTTTCCTTGTACACTGCGGTTGTTTTGCAATTATTCTTGGAAGCAAAGTTATATTACTGTAAGGAAGACTAAAAAAATATTATTGTCAATGTTCACTACTTTGGTCTTAAACATCCTGGCATCTCAAAATTAATGTGAGAATTGTTAAGCGTCAATATTCTTTAAATTTACAGAGAAGTCGAAATTTATTAATTTAAAGAAGTGAACTTGCTATTATTATTAATTTTTTGAGAAATCTTGAAGTGACTCCAAAACTGACACATCTCATCTCTCAAACTCTCGGATATTTTGGATTTTACTTGAGTGCCTCTTCTGGTGTGTAAAGTAATAATATTACTTTACACACCAGAATAATATTAAGTAATAATATTAAGTAATAATATTACTTTACACACCAGAAGATATTATTATTGATTGATATAGAGAGCTTTAGATTCTAAGATGAGGTTGAGTAGGAGTACAAGATTTTCTTAATACTAAGTAGTGTTCGTGCATGAGCCAGCATCATTTTGGCAAGAAAATGTGGTAGCCATCGTCACTCTACCATGAGTTTTAGCGAGAATATCATAGTTGTAAGAATGTTAGAAGTTTTATCATTTTGTGATTCGGAGAAGGCGTAACCTGTTCTGATAAAGGTAACAGTGCTAATTTTTCTGGTAAAAAGCACTATAGAGCATTCTGGAGTGTTTGTATTTTGACAATTCACAAGAAAACTTTAAATCAAATCTCATTGTGGTAGTTATTCTCGTCCTCAAATCTAAAGGCCTCTAACAGTAATAGATCACTTGGTACACCTCCAAATCAACAAAATGCGTAGATTTTATATAATATATAACTTAGATTTATATCCTTTACGAGTAGGACACAAACATTGCATAGCATAATAAAAATAATGTTATAATAATAATAATCAAAATGTTGTTTAGTTTTAACAAGTTTTTACTTGCAGCCTCATAACTCATTTTTATAGTTTTCATTTTTCTCTCAATCATTTCGTCACTTATTTAATTCTTTTTTTTTACAAAATATAAATTCAGCATTTCATTCCAGACATCAAACAAAATATGTAATAGTTAATGAGAAAATAAAGTTCTTATAATGTGAAGTACGGTAGCTGTGCTTTATTTTCCACTGCAATGACGTAAGGTAAGGGGGGGTACTGCTATATATGGGCTATATAGGAATGTGCCACTGTGAAGGGTATGGTTTTTAAGCAGTTTACTCTAGGATAGGGTATATAAATCAGAACATTTGGATCTAGAATAGGGTATCCTTTTTCACGAAACTGATCAGTTGGTTGAAGATTTTATCTAGAGCAGGTAAAGAGCTACTCTAAGATAGGGGGAATTTGGGGAGGTTACTCTAGTATAGGGTAGCAAAATTTAGCTGAACTAGCTCTGGTATAGGTTAAGGGTTCCAGGGTCCCAGCGGCACATCCCCACTCAGAAATTCCTAAAGTACCCCCCACCCTGGAAGGTAATCCATCCTGTCAGACTGTAGTGATAAAGTAGATAACCACATTGTCAAAGTGAGGCAGGGAGGTGCTGTTTCCATCTCAAGCCTCCCAAGCATAGGCTCTTTTGGCTTGTCACACAATCCTCCCCAATGAAGGATTGTGTGACAAGCTGAAATGATATCTGCTTGCTCTCTTGCCACACGTCTCATGCTACAATGTGTGGGTACCCAGGTTGGCCCATAATGGTCCTCTTATGGATGCCAAGTCTTTGAAAGAATTTCTTTCTCTTTTTGTTTTTCTTTCTGTTTTTTTTTTTAACTGCTGGATTGAGACGTCACTTATTTTCCTGGCTAGAACCTTGGTGTGAGTCTCATAAACTTTCATACAATCCATACTGTATAGTTGCCTGCTCAGAAGGCCAAAGATGATGATGAATCCATACTGTGAGTGCTTTACAGACTTCATTGCAAGCTGACTGCCAAATCCCACTAGACCTGTGTATTGTACTTTCAACAAATTACCACTGTTTGAAAAACTAGTCTGTTTTTTTTCCACATCTCACCAACAGTAAAACTCATGTTGGCAAGTTATGCACTATCATCAATCCAATCTAAGGCAGCTGACTGATTTAACAATTGGCAAAATACTCATGGCCCTTTATTATAACTTTTCATTTCTTATGTAACCGGTTAACCCCACGTCTGTTAACTGCTTCAAAGCAATGTCACTCCAGCAAGCATTAGCAGCTGGGCTAGCAGGACTGGGATGCATTATTGAATAAATTTCAACGTTGAAGTCTTTTAAAGCTTTGTGAGCTCTTTCCTCTGCAAACTTTCCTACCCCAACAACTATCTTTACCCCAGAAAGTTTAACAAACTCTGCCAGGGAATTGTCACAAATTTCCAAGAGTTGCTGTCTTTCTTGCTTTGGTAGTTGAGGCGGGGTAATGTTTTTTCCACTTGATGACATAAAAACCAGAGGGCAATAATTATGAATAAAGCAACTATGGAAAAATTTATCTGGAGATTTACTCTGTTCCTTGATAAAGCCCCATAGGCGGCTTCCACTGACTTCACCTCGTTCACAGTCTAAGCCGTGGATTGGTCTCTTGGGGTGTTCTTTCTCTGGTTTATTCACCTGTCCTACAATTTGGGGCCACTCTTTGACATGTTTTGTGTCTCCAAAAGGGACCTGTATAAAGAAAACTGGAGTTCACTCACTGGTAAACATCAAAAAGTTCGTTTGAAATACTTTATTTTGGCCAGACCGGTGCCTCTCTCTCTCTGTCCTCAAGGTTTGGATTTACCACTGATGGCTGGTGTTCATTTTATCATTAGTTGACTATAATGTTATAATTATTTTAACAGAAACATGAATTGGTGTCAACCAAACCTGCAATCTTGGACAAAATAAAATGGAACAGCAAACCCCCATCCCCCCCAAATCAAGGATGAAGGCGCACGAAGGGCAAAAACGTGCCATTTTCCCATCCTTGATTTGGGGGGGAGGGGGGGTCTAGGTTTTCCATTTATTTTGTCCAAGATTGTCTTGAAGGTGTCTAAGTCACGAAATAGTGGTCACTGTTAATTAGAGAGTCATCTTTCAACACATTTATTGGTTGGAAACACTGGTTTGTGACCCGCAGTCACAAGTGTCACCGAGGACATCCATACTTACTATACCCTAAGAGAACATTTTTGCACATCGTGTCTGGGACGTTAGAAAAAGGCGCTCTTGAACATGGCATTACTCGCAAATCATATAAAGAGTTCTGTAACAGGGTAAAAAGGACCATTAATGTTATTTCGCAGGAGTCACTAGACTGTGGACTTTTTATACCTCGCTGAAATACCAACAACAATGAAAGGCTAAAACTTTGCTAATTAAAACTTTTAAACTGTGTGTAGCGCACTCGAACTTTGTTAAAATGACACGGTCGACGTTTCACTGACGGTTTACAAAAGGTTTTTGTGTGATTTAAGATGGTTTGCAGCGGTTTTCAACGGTTAATCACGATTAACAGCCAATTGAAATAAAAGTGACTCACTGTCTCTTACTTTACTGTACCACGACAAAATCGTGAAAAACTGATAAAAACCGTCGGTAATCTGTTGTAAATCGTGCTAATCCTTATGTTTGTCAACATTAATCGTGTTCGATTTCCTAGAATGAAAAAAACCAATCTATAAAGATAAAATATCGCTAACAATGATCTATAAAGGCACCGATACAGTTCTTAAAAATAGCGCCAAGGCAACAGCCTCTCCATGGATTGCCTAAGAGGTCTAGCATGCAACATTGGCGAGTAGGAGTAGCCTACCTGAGGTTTTTTGGGCAGGTTCGATTCTCGTTTGTAGCCAAATTAATTTTTTTTTCTTACTATAATTATTCCTGCAATTACCAGCCGATGCAATTTCTATATATGTTTTGTGGGGTTCTGCCTTCAAGCTTATTAAAATTATTGCAATGAATCAGGCATAAGTATGTCTTTTTTTCGTCTTCCACGCAGCAGAACTCTCTCCTAGTGAGTAATGCATCCCGCACTTCATAGAGACTTATGATAAGTGGATTATTTATTTATTTTATATAAATGAAATAAGCGCAATTCTTCTGTTTTGTATGAGTTCACTGACAAATGACCAGGTTTGCTTTGAAAGCATTTAGCTTTGAAGTGTTTGAACACAGATTTCTTGTCATGATTGCTATCATGACGCTGTGAGTCACGCCAGTCGAGGCTTTCAGACAATCTTGGACAAAATAAAATGGAACAGCAAACCCCCATCCCCCCCAAATCAAGGATGAAGGCGCGCGAAGGGCAAAAACGCGCCATTTTCCCATCCTTGATTTGGGGGAGAGGGGGGGTCTAGGTTTTCCATTTATTTTGTCCAAGATTGTGGATATAATCAACACATGTAATCCTATCCCCAGCCTTTTGTCATTTAGTGACTTCAATGGTTTTTCAGTCCTTTAAAAAAAACAGTAAAAAAGCCTTTACCGTTTAAGATGCTCAGGGACCTGTTTCAGGTATTCTGTTATTTTTTATGGGTGTACCATTCAAGGGTTTACAGGGTTTGATCTGATCCAGGTTTTGATGATGGCCTAGCTCCATGAATGAAGTTGCAAATAACATTATTGTAAGAATTTACTCCAATTTGTTTTCATTAATAATCTCATAACAGTACTACATTATGGTATTCTTGTGTCTGCTTTCTATTTCATACAAAATCAGTCTGTTTCAGGCTCTCAGATAGTATGGATGATGCATAAGTGAAAGGCACACGAAAACAAGAGCATGTAATCTGGAAAAAGGGGGTGGTGGCGGGAAAAAGGGAGAGCTCCCTCTCCCCAGTTCCTCCCGCTTTATTTTTGTGTTCATGCTTTCTCAACTTTGCAGACCCAACTATCTCAGAGCCTAGAACAGGATAGTATGAAACCCTTTCTAGAGTCAGAAGGTTCAGGATTAGTGGGGGTGGGGAGGGGGGCTTTGTGCGGGATGGTGATCTTCAGACACTAACTCCTTAATTAGTGTCATTCTATATTAAGATAAAGATGATTGACTTAATTCTGGCAAACGTTTTCACTCGCCCTAAGGTATAATTCCTCCCCTTAAGTCCCTTGCCCCTATTATATTTTTACTGCAACCTTTCCCTCCCTCCACCACAGTACAAACGTCCAAATGTCAGAGGGGCGCAAACCCACAGGTCAAGTTTTGACAGATAAGAAGTGACGTAATGAACATGTGGCTATTTTTTTGCTTACCCCGTTCTGCGCCATCCCAAAAGGACCTGGATTCATAATCCCAAGAAAAGCACTTTTTGTCCAACTTTACAGAACTTTCTCATGTAGTCTTCGTGTGTTTCTTTAGCATATTTTAAAGGGTTATAAACGTGTGTAACAGGAGTAGAAAACTTCAGTGAGTCAAGATTGCAACATAGATCTTGCTCAAGCTGTAGAACGTTGTCGCAGAGATCGGTAGATGCCTCTGTTCTTCTCTTTTTTGCCGGATTATTGCGAAAAAACGTAATGAGCATGCGTGAACTTTTTTGCCCAGATCCCCTGGCCGGGTTTGAAAAAATGGCGGGATTTCAAATATTTTCTTGCCTAAAAATAAAATGTTTCCACTCATGACCTGGAAAGAACAGGCAATTTGTCTTCAAAAGTTGCAAGCTGTGGTTATAACCTTGTCGTTACTTAATTGTCTCGAAGAATACCTCACAGTAAAACGGACTTTAACGACATTACTTTCCTTGCGTTGTACTGGAAATGTGCATGCGGAGGTCCGATTATTTTAAATATGCATTCACAAAATGTGTTCATATAAGGAAGTTTCTGGATATATAAGGTCCCGAGCTCCACTGTGGACACAAAAACAACACATCTTTGGACAGTGATTTGCCCAAAAAAATTAACGCTTGCCCACCATGTGTTTGAAGTCACTGAACTTTGTCGCACTCGAGCTGATATTTTAAAACCCTCGCTCGATCGGACACTCGTAGTTTCGCAGATCACTAAAATACAAACAATACTAACCGCCGCCTGGTTAGCTCAGTTGGGAGAGCACCGGTCTGTTGAGCGGGAGGTCGCGGGTTCAAGCCCCGGCCGGACCAACACTCAGGGTCTTAACAATAACTGAGAAGAAAGTGCTGCCTTTGTAATGACATCTGCAAATGGTTAGACTTTCTAGTCTTCTCGGATAAGGACGAAAAACCGTAGGCCCCGTCTCACAATCCTTGCCTATATTAATACTGTGGGACGTTAAAGAACCCACACACTGTTCGTAAAGAGTAGGGGTCGTAGACCCCGGTGTTGTGGTCAACCTTGATATACGGATCCTTCGCGTGATGCTGTACAGGCTTTGCGAAGTAATATAGTAGAAGTAGAAGTAGAAAATCCTCAATGTAGAAGTTATTGCGTTGATATGTAAGCAGAAAGAAGATCAATCTTTATCTAGTAAAATCTTCCCAAAAATCGGTTTCAAAGCAACTACAGTTTTTTAAACTTGCTCGTTTCGCGCAGATACATAAATTTTGCTTTGTGTTGTCCAGTTGAACACGCATAGCATCTGTCAAAAACCTACGCGTAAGTAGGATTTCCTTCAAACAAAGTTAAAGTTACATTATTTCAAAAACCTGTTGCTGACAATGAAGAAATGAATTTTCTGTGCCAAAACAACCTACCTAAAGATCTTAAAAGCAAAAGATCACTTGCAACTTGGCAGCCAAGCCATGATTCACAATTTAGCTATTTTCAATACGCTTAACTGGTCCATGCAAGGGTCTTCGTTTAAGCAAATTAAACTCAGCCGATCATTAGAAAATACAGAAGATTGCACATAAGGGTTTGTTTTGCTCGCCTCAGTCAAATCAAGCTGCAGGAATTGTTTACGGGAAAAGAGTCAATTGTTTTGAAGTCACTGCCGGCAGTTATCGTTCTCTACTTCACAGCAAGTGAAAAGGACAATTTGCGTACAGAAAGTTATTCTTATAGAGAACAGAAACTTTCACAGTGCACTGGAAAACAAAACTATGTAATGACTGTAATGAAAAATGAAAAAACTCTGACTATTATTACTTGAGCATCAGAAAAATGATCTTGAGTAAGCTTGCTGGCCTTTTATTTCCGAGAAAGTTTAATAGGCGGACAAGTTTGTTCACTTTGATACGTTCTAACAGCAATATGGTTTTTTGACTGAAGACAAAGATAAAGCTGGTTCTGCAAAGGTAATAAATCTGGGCATGTAAAAAAAGCAACCGTAACTACTAATAACAGAATACAAGCGGGTTTTAATTCAACCCGGCGAAATCAACTCATAAATTAATCGGATGCACAATCAGAAAAATACTCGCCTCGTAAGAAATGTTCAAAACCTTTTATTCCACCTCAGTCTGACGGAATGATCCGTTTTTCCTTTAACATTGGTTGTTCTGAATCCAAAGTAATTTTCAAGCAACGAAAAAAAAGCAAACATGTCAAATAAAAATGCTTTACAGGGAGCAAACGTTCGCACCTCGTGCATTTCACTCAGAACTCCAGCAACAAACAAAACACACAGAAAAGCCCGCCTTGAGCCTGCGATAAGGGATGCGCAGAAGCTTGCGCAGAACGTTTTTCCGCCCTGAAGTCACGAGTGAACGTCTTCCCACAGTGCACTGCGATTGTGTTTCTTGCAAGATGGCGGAGTTTTCCTTCGCACGTCGCGCTTTTACGTTGTTTTTGTGTGACATTTTTACCGGGTTAGAATCCTAACTAGAGGTAAGTAAGACCATTCATACATTCTTTGTCTTTTTATCTTTTCATAGAAGAAAGCTTTACTAGAGTATTTTTTCTGAAACGTATATTTTTAAGTATTTGAATTGTGATATCCTGATCTGTCATCGTTCACTGCCTAGGAATGGTTCCGAAAACATGTTTGTAGTTTCTTTTCTAGGGGGGTATTTTTTAATTAAGTCCGACATTTAAGTAATTCAGAGGTTTATCTTCTTATTTTTACTAAAGTGACCCAAAGTGACCCAGGAATTTGAACATTTTGAAGGCCGGGAAATCGGTCAACTTTGGCGGTTTTGTGATAAGTCTTATATACAGAATGCTGCGAAACGTGGCATCACTCAGGAAATGCGGAGACTCTGAAAGAAGGTTTTTTTTTTGTTAATGATTCCGATTTTTAAGGACAATGGCTTAATCTGAACACTGTTAGATACTTCATACATTCCCAATATATTATTATACAGTTTTGATTCCACTTAAACTAGTATGGAGTGATGAAAAGATAGACTAAATTAAGCTTAAAAATTATGAAAACACCTCACATTCCCATGCGTTACCCCCGCCAGCTCTTCAATCATTCAATTTCATTTGCTTTACCATAAGGCAGGGTAGCCAATACCAAAGAAATAACAAAGTGATTAGAATTAAAATCTATCCTTATTAAAAAAAATTATAGAAGGTCTTCATGCAAATCTTGAAATCTTGCTATGGGTCTCTTTGATAAGATGTCAGTTCTTTGGATTCTTAAAGGTGAAAAAAGAATGGCTTTCATGGCTTTTCTAGCTAGCATTCTTTGAAAATGTTTTATTTTCAAATAATTTTTATATATTTTGTGATTGAGGTGTTTATCTCATTTATATTTTTAGAGAAGCCTGCAAGTGTATGAAATCAGTGATGCCCTTCGTTAGTGGATGCTAGATATCAGAGTGATAATGCACACCAGACTCAGTTGGATTATAGATTTTAGAATGTATGGATGGATCTTCTTGTTACCTCATTTTACATGGTACAGAAAGTACCATCTTAGTGGCATATGTTTTACATCAATATCCATACAGTTGCTCTCCACTAAGAGTGTTAAGTCCTGCCGGTGATAGTTTTCCTTTTCAATAGTCCCATGGCAGGCCAATGCAAATATAGCACAATAATATTTGTGATGACAGGATCACTTGCATTTTTACAACTATACAAGAGCTATAAAGGTGCACTTGCTGATGCACAAAATGGCCCTGAACAAAAGACACATAGACAAATGAGTTCTCCAAGGCAGAACACACCATGGTAAATAGCTCCAACTTTTTCATGTTTCAGTCTAATTCTTTTATACCTGTCGCGGGTTGAGAATACTACAACATTTTGAAACATAGCTGACCAACCAGGCTTTTAAGAGGAAAGATATTCTAGGTTAGTTGGCTCATTTCCATATAAACAAATGAATAATTTATTAAGCTAACAATCATTTTTTCATTGGTTCAAAGCCTTTCAAATAATCTTGGGCAAAATGACTGTTAAAAAAATTATTTTTATTTCTGGGTCTTTATTATACGAGTTGCCATAAAGTTTCTCTTGATATTCACATGTTTTGTAATAAAAAGTAAATATGAATAATAAATTTACAGAAACCATATTATGACTCAGACTACACTGTTTACTCTATATAGCCTATAGAAAATAGCCTGGGAAAGCACCCAGTTTTTTGGCTCTAGTTTCATTGAGTTTTTCTTGGTGGGTGAAACTAGAGCCGAAAAAACCGGATGCTCTCGCAGGTTATTTTCTCTTATGTTTTTATGAAATTTTGATGA
>CALNXK010000076.1:1557500-1590000 GCA_942486035.1 Porites lobata | reverse complement strand
ACAGTTTTACCCGTGAACCTTTGTGGGTCGTGACGCACACCGCCTGCTCCCTTACCGTAAGTATTTTAAATACAGCCGTTGTGTTTAGTTCGAAATCTCGGTTAAGTGAGGTCGATTTTTGCAGGCTGTGTGGGTTTGTTTTTACGGATAAGCGAAGAAAAAAAAATAAAGTTTAGTTTGCGAAAAATGTTTGAAAGTGGTTGGTGTGAAAGTTTTGGAGGGCGATAAAAGGCACAGGGTGTGACACGTGTAGGTATAGAGTTGAGAAATCGTGGAAGGGTGGGATGTCTATATAGATATTTTTGTAGTCACTAAAACTTTACAAGAGGTGAACGCTCTTAAGGAAATTCCAGGGAGAAGAGACCAAGGAATAGGGACACTTTCCAAAGATCCAACTTCAGCTCTTGATTTCAGGGTCTGGCTTACTGGGTTAATCTTCACTGTGATTAGAATTATGGCTAGTATAGTACAAATGAATTTTCATTATAAGATATCTTTTAACAAATACATGTATAAAATTAATTTCACATAATATGTGATTTTTTGCCAAACTTTTTATCTATGATTGGCTTGATGTTTCCCCCTACTGACCCCCTTAAACACATCCACAGTGCCATTGTTTTAACTCCCTTGCAATTGATGTTACAAGATTGGACTTATTTTGAAAGAATAATGCTGCAATATTAACAATTTTCCTTTGGTGCATTTGTTTGATATTTTACAACTTCCCTATTATAATTCTCCTCATCTGACAATAATATTCTTCATTTATAATTATTTTTAAATCTTTAAACACCCTCTTCAGAAAGGTAAAAATCTTCATTGCATGGTCACCATTACACACAGTGTCTCTAAAATACCTTCCACAGTACATAATTTATGACAATTATCAATTATTGTTTCCTATAGAAGACAATCAGAGAATACAAATTCTAGAATACAAGCAGTGAAGATTTGATTCTTGAAATTCCTGTCTCAGATCATCTTGATTTTCTTTAAGCAGACTAACAGTCTTTGGCACTGATGTCACAACATAAGTGGCTTGGAATGATTCTGCTGTTTTCATTACTGTCATAAAAAAAGGAAGGATTTTTTTCTCGTCTGCAGGTTGTTGTTAAAATATAATAAAATATTGAAGCTCCCTAGTATTTCTATAAGTCAAGCAGTAGTATAAGTAGACATGTGAATTCCAATAATGATAAAGTAAAAAAAACCAATCTCAACAGCTTAAAAATAAAATTAATGTAATGGCATCTGTAGTTCTGTATTTTGGGATGTTTTTCCATTTATAATATGTAAATGTTCAATTGCACTATTATCTTAAGCAGTCACAAGGCTTACTTTATCAGCTTTTAATTGTCAATAGATGGTGACAAAAAACATGATAATTCTTGTGAAGTGTCTGTCAGCTTTTAGACATAAGATTACTGAGCATCCTTGAATAAAAGCCAGATCTACTGTTAAGTATAATGAGGGTCCTGCAGAGGGGATAACAATCCCATTGAAACTGTTTAACCCTCAATTCCCATTTTTTACATTTTTTTTCCATTCTCAGTGATAGAATCCCCCTGCCAGTGACTTAAATCCCATTTTACCCCTTCAGAACTCCCCACAATGAATCCAGTGTAGCACCCTTTCTAGTAAACAAATCAGCATACTTACCAATGAACAGCTGTATGTACCTGCAACAGGATTCTTCTGGTAAAACTCCGTAGAGAACATTGCCCTGAATTTCTTGTCCCCCAGTTAATGATTTCGGGCTTCCATACAACAAAGAAAACGCTCCCTATCCATTCAATATTTCTCGATCTTTCGTTTTGCTTTCCCCTAAGTAAGCGGCCTGAATTCCTAGTGACCTCGAGTACTTTACCTGGTCCTCAACAACTGACATGAGAGGTGAAATCACTATGACCAAAGGATTACAAGGGAATTCATAACCTTTAGCATCTAACGATTTTTAAACCCCCTAGCTTACAGGCAACATTTGGAAGGTTAGACTCTTCTATCAATTGCCCAAGAACATCTCTTCTTTTCACAATCTTCTCAGTAACAAATCTTTGCAAGCCTTCTTCAAGCGCTTGCTGGACGTTTCCCTCGAATCTAAAGTTAACACTACTATCAACTTCGGCAGAATTCGAACGGTCAACTGCTGTAAGCTTTTAAGCTTAAAATTTGGAGCAAAAGCAAGAAGAAGGCACTGCAGCTATGCGCTAGCCGGCATTTCCCACGATCAATCGACGTAGTTTCGTGGCCCGTGCAACGGAAATTTTCACGCTGTAGAAAGTTTCAGAAGTCGTGCAACGAACATGGACATCTAAATGTAAGCTTGGAGTTGTATACTAAACAATGTGAGCAAATTAAGGTGTGGAAAGTGAAAGTCATGCATCGTGTATCGTATCAGCAATAAAAATTTACGATACCTTGGAAAGATCCGCCTTAAAAATTCATCGGAGAGTGTTTGTTTCTTGTAGCCGTGCTAAAGGTTGTAGTTTTGGCGGGTTGTTAACATTTTGTTCTGAAACTTTCCTCGGGAAACTTTCCCGTTGAACGCGCTAGGCAACTATAGCGATCGATAAGAAAAAGTACGTCGTGTAAGAAAACACGAGAGTCACCCGGCAGCTTCTCTTCGCTGATTGGCCAGAAAATATTTTTTCTGGCCAATCAGAGGCAGGCAATTCAAACGCTTCTGGAACTGGTTCGGTAAGAGTAAGTGCCCAGGGGCTCGTCTTGTTCTTACAGTAAACTTTCACCACGAACATTTTATCGACCCGACTGACTGCCCCTGGGTCTCCGAGGATGTGTTGTTCTTTGCTAAATCACTTTTTCTGGCGACGCGACCGAGTTCTCGACCCAGTCCTAATCGGTTATTTTCTTGTGCGCGCGCCGTTCTGTTAGCCGTCGCGTTGTCTTTGGAGTTTTGTCTTTGCCGTCGCGTTGTCTTTGGAGTTTTGTCTTTGCCGTCGCGTTGTCTTTAGGGACTTTAAGATCCAACGACGCGACGGCGACAAGAACGTCGCTTAAAAAGTGAATTTGCGTTCTTTCAGTCTCTATATTGATTATTCCTACCCACTTACTTTGTCAATTGTAGGCGAACCCTCCTGACACTGAATTTCAAGAGACCATATTCAAGCTCAGAAAGAGAAATAAAATTTCGTCGTTGCTTGTTTACGTCCTCCATAAAACGGGAAATTAGGCATTTTCACGTCGTAGTCGTGCAAAAACGGGAAAGAAATGTACAAAAAATTGTGATGCACGTGCGAAGTCGTTGTTTTGCTAATTAAAGGGACTGGTTCACGATAATGCGCATGTGTGAGTTCTGTCAGTAGCTGATTGTTTTTCAACCAATCGGAAGCGAGTTAGATGCACGCAAGTAAATTTACAAAATTCAAATTAATTGTTCGCGACGCGAGAGTATTTCCGGGCATTTGGTTTGATTTTATTTATCCCCATAATTCAAGTTTATACTTTGCTACTCCTCAGATATATGTTGCAGCCGATAAGAATAAGATTCACAGCCCTGTCCTGCTTTGAAACAAACATTTACCAACGTGTATTTTCACGAGGTCGTACCCACGCTAACAAAACAGTCACCGATCGGCAAACAAAATTTGTAAACAAACATCTTATTACTGTTCTCTCAGTTGGCCTTATATAAACCCAGAAATACCTACAAATAGCGCCTGACCGGTGACAAAAACACACAACTTATGAGTATAAAGATTATCCTTAATTGAGCATAAATTTCAATCGCTTATCAGCAAATGAACAAATTCATTCGCGTTGCATCGGGTCAGTGTTCCGCAAAACAAATGTTATCGAGTAGAACACATAAAGAAACTAGATTATTAACAGAATATTCAGGCAATAATTTATTTTAAAAACATCAATTCTTAAACATATACGATCGTAAAGCAAAGATACAAGGAACATTTCAAGTGTACCAGATCGGTGAATATCGCGCGGCCTGTTGCGGTATACAGGTCGGAGTCAAAAATCAAATCAAAGTCGAACGAATTCATGCCTTTAACCACTTTCCAAGTGTCGTGTATTCTTTTCGTAAGCCACGCACTACTCCTAGAACCATACCAGATCGATAGGCTAAGCTTCTCTATCTCCAGAGACTCTTGAGAACGTCCTGTCGCCAGACGGCCACGATGCTCTTCTGAACCTCCATGAGCAAAAACATTATTTTTTGCGTCTTCTTAAAACGTAACCAGTCAAACGACACAACCACACGTTAATCACCACTACCGAAGTATAACTAGACCAGCCAATGCGACGGATGTCCGAATAAAACGAAGGATTTTCAATGATTGTACCGGTAATGGCGATTTCGAATTTAGTGTTGACCCAACAAATTTATTCTGAAGAGACAAACGGCGCGCATGCGCATTATCGTGAACCAGTGCCTTTAAACCTATTGTTTTTTTGACGTTCTTGTTGTCGTCCGCGTCGTTGGATCTTTTAAAAAAAGTCCCTTTTGTTTGTTTACTGTGCAATTCCAAATAAGGAAGAGGATTATTGTTATTCATTGACCACGTGCTTAGCGCAAAGTTGCTACACAAGTACCAGCCTCGTTCCCAGTCGTCCTCGGCGATTTCGGATGTGACGTCACCTGTCAAGCTTGTCGGGAAAATTCGCCTAGGACGCCTGGGAAATAATGGCAAATCCAAAATGGCGGCGCCAAGAATGCGACTTCAGCCAAGATTCTTGAAGAAATGAAAAAAAGCGTCGGAAATAGGTTGGGATTCTTTAATCAACGTTTGCCATCAAATACCTAGAGATGATGGAGAATTTTCTCTCAAGGAATCGTTCCGCGTGTACAACTGTTATTATCGTAGGTCAGTAATTTCGAGTTTTGATTGTATCAAAAAATATGGATTTAATTCAGCCCAACAAATCGTCGCATCTCAGGAGTGTGTACATGTCCCATTGAATGTACCTGGGGAAGGAAGCTGCCTGTCGGGAATGAGTTAACCCATGTTGAACTTCGTGAAAGAAGTGTCATCGAATTAGCTCTGTACTCAGCATATTATCTAGCGGATGCAGAACTTGTTAATCGAATCGTAGCACTGCGCGCATTGCAATTCAAGAGAGACTTCTAGCCTAGGTGTAGTCCTAAACGATAGTGGATCAAGTCGTAGACGCTGCTTTTGTCCATTAACTATACAAAACAGAAGTCATGAAGTGCTGTCAACCTTTTGAATACGCCTCAATGTGGCAGATACAAGCTATAGGGGCAGTTTACAACATACTGAGTAACATCAGGAGCGTTCAAATATCCTGAAACGGCATCAGATGTAAAACACTTTGTGTCCATGCTTTTATAGCATTTAACATGAATAAAATTTAATTCCATATCCAAGATATCTTCAACCAGTGTATCTACCCACAATTTAAATGAGATGATCCTTTGGGGACTGTTAAAAACTTTCAGTCAAGCTTTCTTTCTGTTTCTATTAATGTCTGATTCTATTGTTGTTGTTGTTGCACGACCCCATATCTAGGCTCTATGTTCCACTGTACTACTATCTTATGTAAACTTTATCTCAACCGTGGTAGGATTAGCTCAGTTGGTAGAGTGCTTGACTGCAGAGTGGGAGGTCACAATTTCAATTCCTGGGGTCGGACCAAAACTCAGGATCTTAAAATGACTGAGAAATGAAGGTATTACCTTTGCCCTGCTGCAAATGGCTAGACCTTTGCGTGGCTCGGATGCATGACCATAAAAAATGGCAGTAGTAAACGTAAAATAGTGTCCCCAATTATTACCTTTGTGCTGAATACATTGACACTCAAATTAAGTGCTTTCCTCTTTTTTCTGTTTTCTTTTTTATCTCGAACCACTTTCGCAGCAGTGGTCTTCCAGTGAGTCATAAGTTTAAAAATAATATTACATGAGTTTTTGGTGCTATTTTCAAAATAGACAATTAGAATGTTCTGCGTGAACTGGGAGCTGCAAGATACAAGTTCAAGGCACTAGGTTATTATAAAGAGCAAAAAGCATATTCAAAGAGCTGAAAATGGCATGTAGTTGGCCCAGTCAATGGTACCATTATGGCATCAAATTAAGTGGAAAAAGGTCTTGAGTTGGTCTTGAAGTTGTTTCCCCAACCCATTCCCACAACAACTTTTACAAGACAAGAAGTAGTTGTTAGCAGGTTTAAACAATTTCTCTTAACAAATTTCACAAGTGTTCAAAACTATGGCTTGTAAGGAAATCAATCTAATTTCCTTATAAAATCAATACAGTTTTGTTTGATGAAACCTAAGAAATTCAATATTAAACATCATGGTTTCATATCTTTATTTCCATTTCAAGTTTTCTTCAGCTTAATTACATTTTCCTTTTGTTCCTGTATCCTTCGCATCCCCAGTGTCATCTATTACATACTCTCCTTTCATCCCCTTCAAAACTTTCTGAAAATTAATGTAAAGGAAGGTAAAAAAATAGACAATAATATATAATAAAAAACTAAACATTTGATGTACAATACCTTGCTCAGAAATTATGCCTGTCAGGCAGGTAAATTAAGATTAAGTGTCAATTATCCAAAATTTTCCCATCTCTAAAATTGCAAACTCCTTCAGAGTGATTTTACTTAACGCATGAAACAGGAAGTAGAATACTAAGCACTATCATGCAATTATTCTATTGTCTTCTTTTGTTTATTTGTAGCTATATTTTGCAATAGTTGTTATTAAATGATTCATGGGTCAAGTAAAATCGCTCTAAGTCGCAATCATATAAAGGACAGAATGATAATCATATCATTAAAAATCAGGTAAAACTAAGACACCCGAATATTACATGAGTTACTGGTGCTATTTTCAAAATAGACTATTAGAATGTTCTGCATGAACTGGGAGCTGCAAGGTACAAGTTCAAGATACTAAGTTATTATAAAGGGCAAAAAGCATATTCAAACAGCTGAAAATGGTATGTAGTGTTTTTTTTTTTTTTTTTTTTTTTTCGCTTTTACCGTAAATGATTCTCGTGATTTTTTCTACCAACAATTCGAACAACAAAGGCAAAATAAGCCCACTATAGCCCTGTAACTAGGAAATCAACGCCCATTTTGTTCAATGAAAATGAAGCCTTTGATACTAGTGTACATACAGTGTACAGTGATAGTCCCATGCCCAACTACGAAGAAACTTTTTTCTAGCTTCGTGTAGCGAACAAGACTGTAAACGATATGCTTAACTTCAGGACCTGAACAATCGATGAAATCGATAATCGATGGCAATCGATAACAATCGATGACAATCGATATCAATTAATCGATTGATATTGGTAATCGATGGACAATCGATCACGAAAATTTTTGTGATTATTGATTATCATCGATTATCAATATCAATCGATAATCGATGGGAATCGATCAATTAACATAATAGATTGTTATCAAAATGCAATATCAATCGATTACCTATTCATTCAAACATTTCAATTGTCAATTTCATCGAGTACTAATAAAGTTACACATTTTGATATCATTGCTTTTCATTTGAGTAAAAACTAGCGAGTAGCAATGCGTAACTTTTTATTTGCCCACACGTTTCCATCCTCGGAGACCCAGGGGCAGATAGTGGGGGCGAGGGAAAGTCTAAACGGGCGGAAAAATATGGCACGAAGAAAAGTAAAGAACGGCGAGAAGAGCCCCTGGGGACAATGGCTTACCAGACCAGTTCAAAACGGTCCCCGCTGTTCTGGCTTCTGATTGGTGGCAGAAAACTTGTTTCGTTTCGCGCGAGTTTAAAATTCATAGAAACGTAATACGGATTTGTGTGTAAGAAAAACAAACCCCACTGTTATGCTTCAACGAAACAGCGTGATGTAACGTTTGGAGCCAACAGTTTAGCTAAGTATTCATAAAATATGTTCAATTTAATGCACACATTTTCTGTTATACGTGACATTTCTGCGTCCCAGGTCAGTTGAATCTTTGCAATGGACTCGAAACTAAATCGATCAAGTTTGTACTACTGACAACGAGACATGTTGATTGTCTTTATTTTTTGTGCTGTTTTTCACCGAGCCACATCGATGAACAATTCTCAAACTTTAATACTGAGCTTTAAAAATAATATACGATCTGCGTACACTCCCGCGATACCTGAAGATGCGGAGAGATGAATTTAGTGCCAATCGATGGTAATCGATGAAGTTCGCGACCACCTAGGTGTGATTATCGATTGATCATCGATTGGCCGATGCCAATCGATGCTAATCAACAGTAATTAATCGATTGTCATCGATTGATCGATTGATTTTCCGATGATCGATTTTCATCGATTGTTCAGGTCCTGTTAACTTACCAGTGTTTTTGCGAAAACATGCCCGCCACATTTCGTTGCTATCAGTTGAAACGGTCCAAAGATGCTCGGAAGAGATGTGTTAATCTCATGAGTCCGAAATATTCCGTGATCGTCGCAGAAAACAAAGGATTTTCGTCGAGAAATTATCTGGGACTTTTTCTCGTCGATCTGGGACTTTTTTGCCATTTTTTGCCAGGCCTCGCGCTATCGCGCTCGGTTCCAAGCCTCCTCTGGTCACTCGGATAGCGCGAACAGGCCTGGGTACGAGGCTGAACAAGTACTCACATTCTGTCTTGGCGGCTTGGTCAGGAAAACGTTTCACGCAGAAAGAGTTTGAAAGCCATGTCTGCAGAACCCGAACAACTGCGAAAAATGTTTGTTGGTGGACTTAACCGTCGGACAAGCGAAGAATCTTTGAACAAATATTTTTCTCGATGGGGAAATATCGTGCATTGCGTCATCATGCGAGAAGGGAGGAACGGACCTTCGCGTGGGTTCGGTTTTGTGACATTCAAAAGCTCTCAAGCAGTGGATGATTGTTTAAAAGTAAAGTCACACGAACTAGATAATTGCAAGATCGAGCCTAAACGATCGGTTCCTAGAGGAGAAGTTACTTCGCGAACGCGGAAGATTTTTGTCGGAGGAGTGGCTAGCACCGCTAAGAAAGATGATGTCGCAGAATACTTCGGCAAGCTTTGCGACAAGTTTGGTGTAGGGAAGGTTCTCGATGTTGACCTAAAGAGGGATAAAGAAAACCCCAACCGACTCCGTGGCTTTGCTTTCGTTACATTTGACTCCGAAGAGGTCGTGGATAAAATTTGCTCGATTACCATGCATCAGATCAAGTTGAAGCAGTGTGAGGTGAAAAGAGCTGAATCACAAGCAGCTATGAGAAAGAAAGAAGAAGAAGAGTTCAGGGTCAGTGGCCGGTCTCGTGAGTCGCGATCATCGCTGGACACACCCAGCTTTGGAGGTAGGAAAGTTCCCCCCTCCTTGATTACCCTAGCATGTTCCTGATGGAGGCAGTTTGACCACTTCCACCATCATCACTTCCTGCTAATACTATACAATGGTACTGGAATTTCCCTCACTCATGTCTCCAAATGCCCTTTTACTCAGTCATTCTTTGCTGAATATTAAGTTGCAAATCATGCTTGCAAACTAGCAGTGGCTAAATTGCAGAATACCCAGCTCACTAAGTATCTAACTTAGAAAACCGCTCCCACAGTCCCACAGTCGTCCGATTAATTGCATAATAAACTCTGACAACAAATGTGAAAGTGAAGGACTGCGGGAGCACCAGTATACCTTGTTCTATAAACTCGCTAGTTACTTGACATCCACTGTGGGAGTACAGGACTGTGGGAGCACTAGTTGTATACGTCGTTCTTTGAACACACTAGTTACTTGACATCAACTGCAGGAGTGCAGGACTGCAGCGGGAGCACTCATTTTACTCGCTTAGATTGAAGTATTCGGCATAATAGAACACTACTGCAGGAGCAGTTTTTCAAGTAAGACATTAGTGGGCCAGGTATTCTGCAATCGCTCCCTGGTAGTGATATTTGGGCTACGATACAGCCACCTCTGCTCGCTGCCTGCATGCTGCTGGGGACATTTCACAAGCAGTAGAGTGCTGATGAGAGGCAGCAATATCGCAGGGTAGCTGATATTATTTTGTCCACGCAAAATTGGCATTACAGCTGCAGCATTGCAGTGATCATCCATTTATTGATGAACCTATTGTCATAACTGAGCTCACTGTACCGACTGCCAGGCTATTTTGCCTGAGTTCGAGACTGTATCCTACCATCATGCAATGCGCACTCAACAAAGATGTTACTTGATTCATGCAGAATCTTTCTCAAGTATGCCAAAATCGAGCAAGTGAAAGAAAAGCTCTGCTGGCTGGGTGTAAGGGAGCAAGAAATGTTAGATGGGGCAGCAAAAACAAAGCCTGTATAATTTCTGGAGATATGTTGCTGTATGGACTCTAACAATGGAAACATTTTTAATGTTTTTAGGTTTTCCCATGAACTGGGGTCTGGGTGCTGGATTTGGTGGAATGAATCAAGGATTTGGGAATTCAGGTGGAAGAGGTAAGAGTATTGTCAACTCTCTCAAAGACGAACACCTTTGGGACCAGCACCAAGTGTCCATCTGAGAGAGATGTCTGTTTATAGAGAGTCAAATAAAAGGAGTAAAGAAAGGCAGGGACCAAATCCAGGTGTCTGTTTTACAGGGGTGTCCGTCTTGTAGAGAGTCAAAGAAAGGGAGTAAAGAAAGGCAGGAACCAACTCTAGGTGTCTGTCTTATAGAGATGTCCATCTGATAGAGAGTCAAATAACGAGAGTAAAGAAAGGCAGGGATCAACTCTAGGTGTCCATTTTACAAAGGTGTCCGTCTTATAGAGGTGTCCATTAAGAGAGAGTCGTCTGTAAATACATGTACATGTACACCATGTACACTACTGAAACTTGTGTAAAGCACTGATTGTGAACAAACTTTAAATTCTCCTTTGTTGTCAATGACTTGAGTTAGATGTATGGTGGTCTACTGGTTAGTGTGTTGGACTGTGGATCGAAAGGCTCAGGTTCAAGCCCTGATGTCTGGGTCACTGAGTTGTGTTGTTGGGCTAGGTTATTTATAAGTGGTTAGTTTGACAAAAATCTCATTGCAGGTTCTATTTCATAGTGATAATCTTAAGGAGGAAAGAACATCTGCAAATGAGTTACATTGTTTTATTAAGATTTGTTCTTAATAATAAATGTTGTTTTCTTCTTTCAGGAAACTTTGGTGGTGGGGGAGGGAGTGGCAGTTTTGGAGGCGGAAGCAGCATGGGTGGAGGTGGCGGCAGCAGTATGGGTATGGGCATGGGCGGCTTGGGTATGGGTATGGGTGGCTTCAACAGCCAAGCAGCTGCAGCAGCTCTTCTTAGTGGTGGATTCAACCCTGCTGCCTTTGCTAGCTTTAATCCCGTGTCAATGGGAATGAGCTCTGGTTTTGGATTCAATGGCATGGGCTTTGGTGGCTTTAATCCAGGTTTCTTTGGTGGGTTTGGAGGCTTCGGCCCAGGTAGTTTTGGTGGAGGTGGAGCTGGTGGTGGCGTTGGCGTTGGTGGTTCTGTAGGCGGCAGTGGCTTTGCTTCACTTGGTGGAGGTGGTTATGGTGGAGGAGGGCACAGTCATAAGAGTTCCAGTAGTTATGAAAAAGAAAACTTTGGTGACAGTCCGTATGGCATGGCTGACCTGAAAGGATCTTCTATTGGTGACCGTAATCCTACAGGTGGAATGTCTGTTCCAGGCCGAAGCTCTGGTGGTGGGTACGACAGCATGAGCAACCCTTTGGCTGCTGCATATGGCCATGGAAATTTTCCAGGTGGTTTTGGTGGTTTTCCTGGGGGTATGGGTGACTGGAGTCAGTTTCCTGGGGGAGTTGGAGGTGGTAGTTTAGGTGCTGGGGCTGGGGGAGCATCAGCTGATTACCAGATAGGGAACTACAGTCAGGTGAATTCCAGTTATGGTCCAACCAATCGCATGAATAGTCGTGGTGCCAGTGGAGTTGACAAAAATAATCGAGGTTACAGGCCTTATTGATCGTAAATTTTTATATCAAGGTGAGTCCTTTACTTGACTATTGTTTTACTTGGTCATTTCAGAGTCTGGTACATGTATATTCATCTTATTTGTTTTAAGCCCCAGGACTACATGTATGTGAAGTTTTATTCATGTAGATAGTGAAAAGGAATTAACTGAAAATCAAACATGTATGAGTTCAGTCAGAAAATGTTTGCCTGAAATTTTCAGATTAGTTCACTTCTTATCCTCATAATTTTTAATCTGCTTGGTATCGATGCAGTGTAGCCTTAGTTCAAAGTTAACATTATAATGATTTTGATTTAAACCTGCTCCCAGTTGGCTTGTTAGCTCAATAATTGGTTGAGTACTGTCGGTATTGCAGAGGTCAAGGGTTGGAATCCTGTACATGCTTGAATTTTTTCAGGCTTTCTTTTCGCAACTGCAAAAGTTGCATCTATAACTGCAATGATCTTCATATAATGATTTTGATTTCAGTTTATCATTTTTGGTTTGTCCTTTCTATTCCCAAATTCTTTGCAGTTTGCCCAGTGTGTTCATATTCTTTGGTGGTCCACTAATATTGTTGTTGAGCTATGTACAGTTTGAGATATATTTGTTAATTCCATTTTTTTCCTAAGAAATTGATAGTACCACGCTAAACTTCTGCCAAAGAGATTTCATTTGAGTGGCAACACTATAGGGATTTAACCACAAATTCAAAAGTTAGAATGGCAAATGAGATCACCATAGAATGAAGTGAAAGGATGAATAATATTTTATTTTTAAGTATTCTTAGCATGCTGGAATTAGTTACACATGTGGATTTTTTATTTCAGGACAACAAAAAATTAATGTTTGCTAAGTAAAATCCATGTGTACAGTTACACACAAAGTACAGATCATCAAAAATTGCTTTCTGTGCGAAATAGTGCTGTCAGTGATGAGTACATGCAAAGAAGCCACAGAAACCATACTATGTTTAAAGAAAACTTTTTGAATATTTGGAAAAATGGGTTAAATTCCAAGTTAAAGCACATAAAAGCTCAAAATTACAGTTTTGTCCAGGAGATTTAGTGACCTGTCTGGGAGAACAGGAGCAATGTCAACTCATGATGTGGTTGCATGATCAGTAATTTAGAGGTCAGGCAGGTTTCAACATTTTTAGCTCCAATGTGCCTTTTTACACCAGAGGTCTTTTTTGTTATGTCAGGAACTATTTGAATTAGAGACTCAAAAATGCACCCTTTAGTCATTCTTTTGATGACCTTAGAAACCATTAATTGTGTGTTTACTCTCCATTTTTTTACTGATGTTCATGTGGACAATAAGTGCAAATTAATATCCTTTTAGTCCATCCTCATAGTATTTTCTTTCTGCTAGTTTTGGATTTAAAACAATTTTGAATGGGCACTTGGCACTTGTTAAGAGTGGAAGCTTGTGTGGCCGAGTGATCAACACCTTGAACTCCTGATCTGGAGGCCCAGGGTTCAACCCTTGCCCATTGTGTTGTTTCCTTAGACAAGGAACTTTACTCCACTTTGTCTCTCTTCACCCAGACGTATAAATGGGTACCGGCGACATACACGTACTTCTGGGGGTAACCTTGTGATGGACTAGCCTCCCATCCTAGGGGGCATAGCAATATTCCTACGCATGCTTCGTTCTAAAGAAACCAGGATAAGCTCCGGCTTTTTGGGCCTTTGGTTTTTTTTTGTGTCTTTAACTTTTTACCTTTCCCTTCTTAAGAGTGATGATATGGTTAAAGGTCCCCTTTTCTTGGCTGTGCTCAAATGCAGACCAGTTCTGGCTCCTAGCAAGTGATGTTTGCCTTTTGGGTTTTAAGTATCACTGCACAAAGCATAATAATGCTCTTACCCTGGATTACATAAGTTCTCTTTGGGTTCCCTACAGTTCACCCTAGAACAAAACCTCTCCATTTTTTTATGAGATTGTTGGGCAGTCCCATGCCTTGAAAGTAGAATTGTCTTGTCAGCATTATTTTCCACTAGACGTTTTTAATCAAAAGTATGCAACAAACCTATCACATTTCTCTAACAAATGCAAGGAGACTGGTTTTTTTGTACTAATTAACATTGTATGCTTTTAATCCAGGTATTGTAGCCATGAGAACAGACAGATAAGCTGCACAGTGCAAACAGTGAAATGGCAGAATAGACAGACAATGAAATCCTTGGCATAAGACAGAACAGTATACCTAGAGTACATGTAAAGAGACTAGGAGAGCTGGTAAACAAATGATATGTAGATAATAGAATGTCTGACTTTTAGCTCATGGAAGTAGATAGCCTGAGAATACAGCCACCTCCCCCCACCCCCCTCTTCTCCCCGCTAGGAGAGACGTCTGTGATTCCGCTCTAAAAATGACAGAATAGACAGACAAAGCCATCTTACTTGCCTCAAGCCTCTGATTCAAAGCGAGGCTAAGTGCAGAGCCATTGATATGGAAATGATTTTCTATTCTCATGCAAATAAAACTCATTTTCACAACAAAGGTTTTGCACTTGGCCTCATTTTGAAAGTGAGAGTTTTCGGAACTCAGAAATGGCCTATTAACAGACATGCATTTTGTATAGGTAATAGCATGATTTTTAGTGATATTTGGCGTAAATACCACCAGTGATATTTTGAAATTGTTATACATAATTTAGGCGAGTGAAATTTGAGACAATTTTGAAATATTACGAGTGGTATTTCTGCCAAATATCCCGTACAAATCATGCTATTATTTGTTTGTACTACTACCTGCAAAAGTTTTGTAATTTTCACATGTAGGTATTTCAAATTAAGCTGAAATACCACTGCTCTAAGCCAATCAAATTGCAGAAAGTGTAAGGGTAGAAAACCTCTGGTAGACACCATCCAGGAGGGAGTCGCCCCACCCCCTTCATATGTGAAGTAACTATTGACTTGCCAGTTGATGCTTTATGTTGACTGTGATAAGTGAGCAACCATTTCCAGTATTTAGAATAAAAAATTGTTTTTGTATTTAGGTTCAAAGTAAATGGTTTGGAGTGAAGCTCATGGTGGATGAGCCAGTATCTGTGGAGGTGCGAGCTATTAAGTGTGTCGAGGACTCATAACATGAATAATGGATGAATAATTGCACTGGTCAAGGTATAATGATAATCATGGGCCAATCATGAGGTCAGTATGACTGATCTGAACAAGCTTGGTCATTAAAGACTTCAGTGTATTATGGCTAAGAGGCTACTGAACAAAACTTGGGGTAACAGAGTTCCAAGCTGGTAAGATAACCAAGGTCCATTTCGCTTGCTCAGGTAGTTAATCGGAGCACATGGCTTGCTTGCTTCATTTTGCCTGACTGTTTAGCCATTCATGTAATAATAATTTCTTTAACCCATTCACTTCTGGAAATTTTTCAAAAAATGCGTTTTGAAGCTATTCATGAAAATCTATTTGGTTGTACAAAGTTAAAAAAAGAAAAGTTCAGTGATATAAAACACAATCTAATATTAATATGTTGTGGAAAATTGACAGACATTTGTGCCATATATAATATTATTACGAGTCCCTCTCACTAGTAAAAAGATTAGTAATATAAGGAAAAACGTTATTTTCCCCAACTCTCCCAACACCTGTCGCAACATCTGAGTTGTTGATTATGTACAGTGTATGACAAGTTCAATAATTTACTGATAATAAGACAGTAGAGAGGTTAAACGTCATCATCTTATGGCAAACATCCACTTTCGTTTTTTTCGGCTTTGCTGTTCATTTTCATTTTAGTTTGCATATCAGTTTCACTTGCACCCAGATGGATAAATTATCACTAAGAAAACAAAACTTCTTAGTGAAAAAGAAGACAGCAAAATAAATGTGAGCTGTTGGAAATAAATGAACAAGAAATAAACGTCTGCTGTTTGCCAAGAATATGATGGTTGATCTCTCTAGTATTGTAGAATACACTCATGAAGTACATTATTTTCAAGCTCAGTGCTAGGTCACCTTTGTCATAGTTTTCTATGCTACAGATTTAGTCTCCTGCACAGTTCAGGATGCAAAGAAAGTCAGTTTCACAGCCTGCCATTCGGGCAAGCTGTTGCTAGCATGTACTAGCCCACAAGTCATTTCAACTGGCCCCAAAACCCTTTTTGATTGGCAGGATTGATTTGTCCTTCTGTAATTTGAATTTCCCAAAAAATAAAAGCACTTGCCCATAGGGCAAGTTAAGAACAAAAATCACTAGCCCAATAGCAAAATCGACTAGCCCCGGGCCATCGGACACGACTTTCCTTGTACACTGCGGTTGTTTTGCAATTATTCTTGGAAGCAAAGTTATGTTACTGTAAGGAAGACTAAAAAAATATTATTGTCAATGTTCACTACTTTGGTCTTAAACATCCTGGCATCTCAAAATTAATGTGAGAATTGTTAAGCGTCAATATTCTCTAAATTTACAGAGAAATCGAAATTTATTAATTTAAAAGAAGTGAACTTGCCATTATTATTAATTTTTTGAGAAATCTTGAAGTGACTCCAAAACTGACACATCTCATCTCTCAAACTCTCGGATATTTTGGATTTTACTTGAGTGCCTCTTCTGGTGTGTAAAGTAATAATATTACCTTACACATCAGAAGATATTATTATTGATTGATACAGAGAGCTTTAGATTCTAAGATGAGGTTGAGTAGGAGTACAAGATTTTCTTAATACTAATCTGTGTTCGTGCATGAGCCAGCATCATTTTGGCAAGAAAATGTGGTAGCCATCATCACTCTACTGTGAGTTTTAGCCAGAATATCATAGTGGTAAGAATGTTAGAAGTTTTATCATTTTGTGATTCGGAGAAGGCTTAACCTGTTCTGATTAAGGTAACAGTGCTAATTTTTCTGGTAAAAAGTACTATGGAGCTTTCTGCTGTGTTTATATTTTGACAATTCACAAAAAAACTTTAAATCAAATCTCATAATGGTAGTTATTCTCGTCCTTTAATCTAAAGGCCTCTAACAGTAATAAATCACTTGGTACACCTCCAAATCAACAAAATGCCTAGATTTTATATAATATATACGTTAGATTTATATCCTTTACGAGTAGGACACAAACATTGCATAGCAGAATAAAAATAATGTTATAACAATAATAATCAAAATGTTGTTTAGTTTTAACAAGTTTTTACTTGCAACCTCATAACTCATTTTTATAGTTTTCATTTTTCTTTCAATCATTTCGTCACTTATTTAATTCTTTTTTTACAAAATATAAATTCAGCATTTCATTCCAGACATCAAACAAAATATGTAATAGTTAAAACGAAAATAAAGTTCTTGTACTGTGAAGTAGCTGTTCTTTATTTTCCCCTGCAATGACATAAGGTAATCCATCCTGTCAGACTGTAGTGATAAAGTGGATAACCACATTGTCAAAGTGAGACAAGGGGGTGTTGTTTCACTCTGAAGTCTCCCAAGCATATGCTCCTTTGGCTTGTCACACAATCCTCCCCAATGAAGGATTGTGCGACAAGCTGAAAGGATATCTGCTTACTCTCTTACCACATGTCTCATGCTTCAATGTGTGGGTACCCAGGTTGGCCCATAATGGTCTTCCTGTGGATGCCAGGTCTTTCGAAGAATTTGTTTTTGTTTTTGTTTTTTTTGTTTTTTTAACTGCTGGATTGAGATGTCACTTATTTTCCTGGCTAGAACCTTGGTGTGAGTCTCATAAACTTTCATACAATCTATACTGTATAGTTGCCTGCTTAGTAGGCAAAAGATGATGAATCCATACTGTGAGTGCTTTATGCAGTTCATTGCAAGCTGACTGCCAGCTCCCACTAGACCTGTGTGTTGTACTTTCAACAAATATTATGACTGTTTGAAAAACTAGTCTGCATTTTTTCCACATCTCACCAACAGTAAAACTCTTGTTGGCAAATTATGCACTATCATCAATCCAATCTAAGGCAGCTGACTGATTTAACAATCGGCAAAATACTCATGGTCCTCTATTACAACTTTTCATTTCTTATGTAACTGGTTAAACCCACGTCTGTTAACTGCTTCAAAGCAATGTCACTCCAACAACCATTAGCAGCTGGGCTAGCAGGACTAGGATGCATTATTGAATAAATTTCAACGTCAAAGTCTTTTAAAGCTTTGTGAGCTCTTTCCTCTGCAAACTTTCCTACCCCAACAACTATCTTTACCCCAGAAAGTTTAACAAACTCTGCCAGGGAATTGTCACAAATTTCCAAGAGTTGCTGTCTTTCTCGCTTTGGTAGGTGAGGTGGGGTTATATTCTTTCCACTTGATGACATAAAAACCAGAGGGCAATAGTTATGAATAAAGCAACTATGGAAAAATTTATCCGGAGATTTACTCTGTTCCTTGATAAAGCCCCAAAGGCGGCTTCCACTGACTTCACCTCATTGACAGTCTAAGCCGTGGATTGGTCTCTTGGGGTGTTCTTTCTCTGGTTTATTCACCTGTCCTACAATTTGGAGCCACTCTTTGACATGTTTTGTGTCTCCAAAAGGGACCTGTCCAAAGAAAACTGGACTTCACTCACTGGTAAATATCACAAAGATCATTTAAGAAAGGTCAAAAAGCATGATATGCAACAAAGCCAAAACATAATACTGTTAACTTTCTATACAAAGCATGGACCCTGCCGTTCTTTAGTCATTTGACTGCAACTCACCCTAGGAAAAATGCCTGTAAACTGCACAACATTGTAGTAGTCCCAAGAGAATTCAAGAGTTGACTGTGTGATGGACACTGATGGATCTAGGGGAGGGACCTAAGACCTACAGGGAAGTGTGCTGAAATACTTTATTTTGGCCAAACAGGTACCCCTTTCTCTCCTCAAGGTTTGGACTCACTACTTATGGCTGGTGTTCATTTCATCATTAGTTTATTTACCAGCTTTTCTGGACACAGGCCTTGCCCACAGGAAGTGTGCACAAATGGGACTCGGGACTCAGGTCCCATGGAAGGTGCCGTCCCTACCCAATCCCACAACCCATCAAGGTTGGCCACACCTCCGGGGTCTATGACCCCTACTCTCTTCAAATAGTGATGTGGGGTCCCACAAGAACAAATCATTGATGGGACCTACAGTTTTTCGTCCTTATCCGAGAGGAGTAGAAAGTCTAACAATTTGCAGATGTCATTAAAAAGGCAGCACTTTCTTCTCAGTTATTTTAAGACCCCGAGTGTTGGTCCGGCCAGGGTTTGAACCCAAAACCTCCTGCTCGACAGACCGGCACTCTCCCAACTGAGCTAACCAGGCAGCAGTTGACTATAATGTAATAATTATTTTAAGAGAAACATGAATTGGTGACAACAAAACCTGACTATAATCAACCCATGTAATCCTATCCCTAACCTTTTGTCGTTAAGTGACTTCATTGGTTTTTCTATCCTTTAAACAAAACATCAAAAAACCTTTACTGTTTTGAATACATTTGCCAAGATGCTCAGGGACCTGTTTCAGGTATGCTGTTATTATTTTATAGGTGTACCATTCAAGGGCTTACAGGGTTTGGTCTGATCCAGGTTTTGATGAAGGCCTAGCTCCATGAATGAAGTTGCACATAACATTATTGTAAGAATTTACTCCAATTTGTTGTCATAATTCAATAATCACAGAACAGTACTACATTATGGCATTCTTGTGTCTACTTTCTATTTCATACAAAATCAGTCTGTTTCAGGCTCTCAGATAGTATGGATGACGCATAAGTGAAAGACACACGAAAAAAAGAGCATGTAATCTGGAAAAAGGAGGTGGTGGCGGGAAAAAGGGAGAGCTCCCTCTCCCCAGTTTCCTCCCGCTTTATGATTTTGTGTTCATGCTTTCTCAACTTTGCAGACCCAACTACCTCAGAGCCTAGAACAGGATAGTATGAAACCCTTTCTAGAGTCAGAAGGTTCAGGATTGGTGGGGGTGGGGAGGGGGGCTTTGTGCGGGATGGTGATCTTCAGACACTAACTCCTTAATTAGTGTCATTCTATATTAAGATAAAGATGATTGACCTTAATTCTGGCAAAAGTTTTCACTCGCCCTAAGGTATAATTCCTCCCCTTAAGTCCCTTGCCCCTATTATATTTTTACTGCAACCTTTCCCTCCCTCCACCACAGTACAAACGTCCAAATGTCAGAGGGGCGCAAACCCACGAGTCAAGTTTTGACAGATAAGAAGTGACGCAATGAACGTGTGGCTATTTTTTTGCTTACCCCGTTCTGCGCCATCCCAAAAGGACCTGGATTCATTCCCAAGAAAAGCACTTTTTGTCCAACTTTACAGAACTTTCTCACGTAGTCTTCGTGTGTTTCTTTAGCATATTTTAAAGGGTTATAAACGTGTGTAACAGGAGTAGAAAACTTCAGTGAGTCAAGATTGCAACATAGATCTTGCTCAAGCTGTAGAACTTCGTCGCAGAGATCGGTAGATGCCTCTGTTCTTCTCTTTTTTGCCGGAATAATGTCCTTGCTAATGTCCGCCATATTGTTTACTGTGCAATTCCAAATAAGGAAGAGGATCATTGTTATTCATTGACCACGTGGTCGGCGCAAATTTGTTACATTCTGTCTTGGCGTCCACCATAATCAGGAAAACTTTTCACGCAGAAAGAGTTTGAAAGCCATGTCTGCAGAACCCGAACAACTGCGAAAAATTTTTGTTGGTGGACTTAACCGTCGGACAAGCGAAGAATCTTTGAAGGAATATTTTTCTCTATGGGGAAATATCGTGGATTGTGTTATTATGCGAGAAGGGAAGAACGGGCCTTCGCGTGGGTTCGGTTTTGTGACATTCGACAGTTCTCAAGCGGTGGATGATTGTTTAAAAGTAAAGCGACACGAATTGGATAATTGGGAGATCGAGCCTAAACGATCGGTTCCTAGAGGAGAAGTTACTTCGCGAACGCGGAAGATTTTTGTCGGTGGACTGGCGAGCACTGCCACGGAAAGTGATGTCGAAGAATACTTCGGCAAGCTTTGCGCCAAGTTTGGTGTAGGGAAGGTTCTCGATGTTGACCTAAAGAGGGATAAAGAAAACCCCAACCGACTCCGTGGCTTTGCTTTCGTTACATTTGACTCCGAAGAGGTCGTGGATAAAATTTGCTCGATTACCATGCATCAGATCAAGATGAAGCAGTGTGAGGTGAAAAGAGCTGAATCACAAGCAGCTATGAGAAAGAAAGAAGAAGAAGAGTTCAGGGTCAGTGGCCGGTCTCGTGAGTCGCGATCATCGCTGGACACACCCAGCTTCGGAGGTAGGAAAGTTCCCCCCTCCATCCGCCTCGCCCCTTCATTGCCCTAGCATGTTCCTGATGGAGGCAGTTTGACCACTTCCACCCTCATCACTTCCTGCTAATGCCATGTAATGGTACTGGAATTTCCCTCACTCATGTCTCCAAATGCCCTTTTACTCAGGCATTCTTTGCTGAACATTAAGTTGCAAATCATGTTTGCAAACTAGCAGTGGCTAAATTGCAGAATACCCAGCTCACTTAATATCTAACTTAGAAAACCAGTCCCACAGTCGTCCGATTAATTCCATGATAAATTCTGACATCAAATGCGAAAGTGCAGGACTGCAGGAGCACCAGTATACCTTGTTCTATAAACTCACTAGTTACTTGACATCCACTGTGGGAGTACAGGACTGTGGGAACACTAGTTGTATACGTTGTTCTTTGAACACACTAGTTACTTACTGCAAGTAAGACATTAGTGGGCCAGGTATTCTGCAATCGCTCTCTGTTAGTGATCTCCATGATGATATTTGGGCTATGATACAGCCACCTCTTCTCACTCCCTGCATGCCGCTGGGGACATTTCACAAGCAGTAGAGTGTGATGAGAGGCAGCAAGATTGCAGGCTAGCTGATATTATTTTGTCCGCACAAAATTGGCATTACAGCTGCAGCATTGCAGCAATCATCCATTTATTGATGAACCTACTGTCATAACTGAGCTCACTCTACCGACTGCCGGTCTATTTTGCCTGGGTTCAAGACTGTATCCTACCATCATGCAGCGCGCACTCAACAAAGATGTTACTTGATTCATGCAGACTCTTTCTCAAGTATGCCAAAATCGAGCAAGTGAAAGAAAAGCTCCGCTGGCTGGGTGTAAGGGAGCAAGAAATGTTAGATGGGGTAGCAAAAACAAAGCCTCTATAATTTCTGGAGATATGTTGCTGTATGGACTCTAACAATGGAAACATTTTTAATGTTTTTAGGTTTTCCCATGAACTGGGGTCTGGGTGCTGGATTTGGTGGAATGAATCAAGGATTTGGGAATTCAGGTGGAAGAGGTAAGAGTATTGTCAACTCTCTCAAAGACGGACACCTTTGGGACCAGCACCAAGTGTCCATCTGAGAGAGATTTCTGTTTATAGAGAGTCAAATAAAGGGAGTAAAGAAAGGCAGGGACCAAATCCAGGTGTCTGTTTTACAGGGGTGTCCGTCTTGTAGAGAGTCAAAGAAAGGGAGTAAAGAAAGGCAGGAACCAATCTAGGTGTCTGTCTTATAGAGATGTCCATCTGATAGAGAGTCAAATAACGAGAGTAAAGAAAGGCAGGGATCAACTTTAGGTGTCCATTTTACAAAGGTGTCCGTCTTATAGAGGTGTCCATTAAGAGAGAGTCGTCTGTATATACATGTACATGTACACCATGTACACTACTGAGACTTGTGTAAAGCACTGATTGTGAACAAACTTTAAATTCTCCTTTGTTGTCAATGACTTGAGTTAGATGTATGGTGGTCTACTGGTTAGTGTGTTGGACTGTGGATCGAAAGGTTCAGGTTCAAGCCCTGATGTCTGGGTCACTGAGTTGTGTTGTTGGGCTAGGTTATTTATAAGTGGTTAGTTTGACAAAAATCTCACTGCAGGTTCTGTTTCATAGTGATAATCTTAAGGAGGAAAGAACATCTGCAAATGAGTTACATTGTTTTATTAAGATTTGTTCTTAATAATAAATGTTGTTTTCTTCTTTCAGGAAACTTTGGTGGTGGGGGAGGGAGTGGCAGTTTTGGAGGCGGAAGCAGCATGGGTGGAGGTGGCGGCAGCAGTATGGGTATGGGCATGGGCGGCTTGGGTATGGGTATGGGTGGCTTCAACAGCCAAGCAGCTGCAGCAGCTCTTCTTAGTGGTGGATTCAACCCTGCTGCCTTTGCTAGCTTTAATCCCGCGTCAATGGGAATGGGCTCTGGTTTTGGATTCAATGGCATGGGCTTTGGTGGCTTTAATCCAGGTTTCTTTGGTGGGTTTGGAGGCTTTGGCCCAGGTAGTTTTGGTGGAGGTGGAGCTGGTGGTGGCGTTGGCGTTGGTGGTTCTGTAGGCGGCAGTGGCTTTGCTTCACTTGGTGGAGGTGGTTATGGTGGAGGAGGGCGCAGTCATAGTAGTTCCAGTAGTTATGAAAAAGAAAACTTTGGTGACAGTCCGTATGGCATGGCTGACCTGAAAGGATCTTCTATTGGTGACCGTAATCCTACAGGTGGAATGTCTGTTCCAGGCGGAAGCTCTGGTGGTGGGTATGACAGCATGAGCAACCCTTTGGCTGCTGCATATGGCCATGGAAATTTTCCAGGTGGTTTTGGTGGTTTTCCTGGGGGTATGGGTGACTGGAGTCAGTTTCCTGGGGGAGTTGGAGGTGGTAGTTTAGGTGCTGGGGCTGGGGGAGCATCAGCTGATTACCAGATAGGGAACTACAGTCAGGTGAATTCCAGTTATGGTCCAACCAATCGCATAAATAGTCGTGGTGCCAGTGGAGTTGACAAAAATAATCGAGGTTACAGGCCTTATTGATCGTAAATTTTGATATCAAGGTGAGTCCTTTACTTGACTATTGTTTTACCTGGTCATTTCAGAGTCTGGTACATGTATATTCATCTTATTTGTTTTAAGCCCCAGAACTACATGTATGTGAAGTTTTATTCATGTAGATAGTGAAAAGGAATTAACTGAAAATCAAACATGTATGAGTTCAGTCAGAAAATGTTTGCCTGAAATTTTCAGATTAGTTCACTTCTTATCCTCATAATTTTTAATCTGCTTGGTATCGATGCAGTGTAGCCTTAGTTCAAAGTTAACATTATAATGATTTTGATTTAAACCTGCTCCCAGTTGGCTTGTTAGCTCAATAATTGGTTGAACGCTGTCGGTATTGCAGAGGTCAAGGGTTGGAATCCTGTACATGCTTGAATTTTTTCAGGCTTTCTTTTCGCAACTGCAAAAGTTGCATCTATAACTGCAATGATCTTCATATAATGATTTTGATTTCAGTTTATCATTTTTGGTTTGTCCTTTCTATTCCCAAATTCTTTGCAGTTTGCCCAGTGTGTTCATATTCTTTGGTGGTCCACTAATATTGTTGTTGAGCTATGTACAGTCTGAGATATATTTGTTAATTCCATTTTTTTCCTAAGAAATTGATAGTACCATGCTAAACTTCTGCCAAAGAGATTTCATTTGAGTGGCAACACTATAGGGATTTAACCACAAATTCAAAAGTTAGAATGGCAAATGAGATCACCATAGAGTGAAGTGAAAGGATGAATAATATTTTATTTTTAAGTATTCTTAGCATGCTGGAATTACTTACACATGTGGATTTTTTATTTCAGGACAACAAAAAATTAATGTTTGCTAAGTAAAATCCATGTGTACAGTTACACACAAAGTACAGATCATCAAAAATTGCTTTCTGTGCGAAATAGTGCTGTCAGTGATGAGTACATGCAAAGAAGCCACAGAAACCATACTATGTTTAAAGAAAACTTTTTGAATATTTGGAAAAATGGGTTAAATTCCAAGTTAAAGCACATAAAAGCTCAAAATTGCAGTTTTGTCCAGGAGATTTAGTAACCTGTCTGGGAGAACAGGAGATTTGTGCGATATTCATCAAGAGACTCTTGGATAATTCGTGAGAGTTTGCAAACTTGATAATGTGCACATGAAACCTTACAGGGGGGCTGTCTTGGCATATTTTGGTTGAGAATGACTACCACCAATGGAAGTTAAAGTTATGTTCTGTTCTGTGCGGTTTTGAGATCAGAGCAATGTCAACTCATGATGTGGTTGCATGATCAGTAAATTAGAGGTCGGGCAGGTTTCAACATTTTTAGCTCCAATGTGCCTTTTTACACCAGAGGTCTTTTTTGTTATGTCAGGAACTATTTGAATTAGAGACTCAAAAATGCACCCTTTAGTCATTCTTTTGTTGACCTTAGAAACCATTATTTGTGTGTTTACTCTCCATTTTTTACTGATGTTCATGTGGACAGTAAGTGCAAATTAATATCCTTTTAGTCCATCCTCATAGTATTTTCTTTCTGCTAGTTTTGGATTTAAAACAATTTTGAATGGGCACTTGGCACTTGTTAAGAGTGGAGGCTTGTGTGGCCGAGTGATCAACACCTCGAACTCCTGATCTGGAGGCCCAGGGTTCAAGCCTTGCCCATTGTGTTGTTTCCTTAGACAAGGAACTTTACTCCACTTTGTCTCTCTTCACCCAGATGTATAAATGGGTACCGGCGACACACATGTACTTCTGGGGAGTAACCTTGAGATGGACTAACCTCCCATCTTAGGGGGCGTAGCAATATTCCTAGGCATGCTTCATGGTAAAGAAACCAGGATAAGCTCCGGCTTTTTGGGCCTTTGGCTTTTGTGCATCTTTAACTTTTTTACCTTTCCCTTCTTACGAGTGATGGTATGGTTAAAGGTCCCCTTTTCTTGGCTGTGCTCTAATGGAGACCAGTGCTGGCTCCTAGCAAGTGATGTTTGTCCTTTGGGCTTCAAGTATCAATGTACAAAGCAATATAATAATGCTCTTACCCTGGATTACATAGGTTCTCTTCGGGTTTACTACAGTTCACCCTAGAACAAAACCTCTCCATTTTTTTATGAGGTTGTTGGGCAGTTGCATGCCTTGAAAGTAGAATTGTCTTGTGACCATTATTTTCCACTAGACGTTTTTAATCAAAAGTATGCAACAAACCTATCACATTTCTGTAGCAAATGCAAGGAGACTGGTTTTATTGTACTAACATTGTATGCTTTTAATCCAGGTATTGTAGCCATGAGAACAGACAGATAAGCTGCACAGTGCAAACAGTGAAATGGCAGAATAGACAGACAATGAAATCCTTGGCATAAGACAGAACAGTATACCTAGAGTACATGTAAAGAGACTAGGAGAGCTGGTAACCAAATGATATGTAGATAATAGAATGTCTGACTTTTAGCTCATGGAAGTAGATAGCCTGAGAATACAGCCACCCCTCACCCCCCTCTTCTCCCTGCTAGGAGAGACGTCTGTGATTCCGCTCTAAAAATGGCAGAATAGACAGACAAAGCCATCTTACTTTTTACCTTTTTTCCATACCTTTAGTTTGCAAAGGAAGTACTAGGTGCTACAGTAATATTGATTTAGTTTTAGTGAACAAATCTGTTTTTGACCCACAGTGGTAATCTAGCCTTGCTTAATTGAAGGGTATGTACATATTAAGGTAGAACTTTAGGCAAAAGTGTAATTCCTCTTATAGCTTTAGCTGGGGAAAACAGCTGACCTTTCATGGCACCCTCTCTGGTTCTGCTGCAAACCACTAGTGATGAATGAGGCTTTATGTGTGCCATGTGGCAAACTTGACTTTCTCAATACGTGGAAAATAAGCCTGAACCTGACTCAGCCTGCATCAGCATTTTACTCACACCCGCAAAATGTCAGCTTTTTTCTCCAGTTGATATAGTGTAAATAAGGAATCAATGAGTTCCTTTTTGAGGAAATAATAATAATAATAATAATAATAATAATAATGATGATGATGACAGTTACTACAGTGCAATAATTATTAGGTGTGTTTTGGGTTTATTAAATTATTAGCAGATAGAAGTATTAGGAATGTAAGGAAACATTATTAGGCAATCTTGTATGTGTGAATAAGAATATTTTAGAACAAGTAGTTAAAGCAGGAGGTATCTAGTTTTCTTCGGTGAAGACTTTCTGAAAACCATTACAGAAAGAGAAAGTGAAGATAAAATTTTATTCAGCAAATAACAATTGGTAGTTTTCTAGCAAAACGTGAATGCAGGGTACATTTTATAGTAGAAAGAAAGATAGTACCCTTGTGTAGTATTTAACTAGCTTGTTTTTTTGGAGCTTAATGCCAAGCTTCCATATCCCTTAGTAAAAAATGTACATTTTGGCACTCACATGTGTCGCACATGTACATGCTTCTTGAATTTTGATTTTTTTTACATCGACTTTCCCAGAAGTATCTGTTTTTATACTTTGTCTTGCTCAACTCTACTATACAATCCGGTAAGTTAAATGAAAGTGTGATTTTAGGTTTCCTTGTATTAAACTTAATCTTAAAAGAAAACAAGTCGTGTGTTTTTATTAATTAGTTGCTTTACGGTTATTTTGCTCCCTTTTTGTGTAACAAAATTGATTGAGTTCTATATCCTGCCCCACCCCTCCCTGGGCAGATACCTGGCTGAGTGTGACCCTGCCCTTGAGGGGTATACTCTGCCTCTTCTCTCCTGCACTGAGGCCTCTTTGTGTCATGGGAAGTGGAGAAGGAAAAAAGAAAGCGCGCGAGGGACGAAGGGAAGGGGAAAGAGAAGAAGAGAGGTTTCAAGCCTCCAATTTTTATTATTGCTTTTTTTACTGGAATAGCCAACAGGAGCCCCTTTGGGGAAGAGAGGGGTATCCTTCTTATCGTAGCCAGCACAGGCATCAGGCGTCTTGTTCCAGGGGTGTTTCACAAAGAATATCAGTACAGCCCCTCATATAACGAATTGTCAAGGAAGTGGACAATTTTTTCGATGCAATGCTTAAAATGCCAACAGAATGCCAACACGAGCTGTGAGTCTTTTCAACAGCTTCAAACACATTCCCGGAGTATTGTATTTCGGCTGTTAGTGGTTGATGTATTGTTTTGATTAATGAACACAACAAAAAATAGATAAAATAACAACGTTTGTGGAATTGAAGTGCCTTCAGGATAACCGTGGAAAATTACTTTGGAATAGCGGCAGAAGAGGAGGAAACTTGCTTGAAGGAAATATCTATCGGCAACTTGACGTGATGGGCATTCAAATCTCTATACCTGGTAAGTGGTGGTCTCTTTTTCAGCTTGTAGTTAATAGATTTGGTGTGTTGTAACTGAAAAACTTTGTTTGTTTTGGGATGAGTTTGACCGGCCGATTGTTATCTTTCGTTCGATTTAAGCTGATTGTTTTTACGATTTACAGTGGATTTATGGCTATTTAATGGGTTTTACGGGAACCGGTTACAGAAACAATCGTGTTTTCCCCCTTACAAATCCTTATATTTCGAACATAGTACAACAGTGCCGATGGTCTTATTTGGAGCGTGGGTTGCCGGTGATTCAACCCCGTATTTTCTTTTGGTTGCGCGTGAGACTGAGTCCGCGTTTTGTCGAACTGCAACATGGGGCTTTTTTTGGAGGCCGCATTTCCATCCAGGTCCCCGCCGTGCAACAATATTTTTTTATATAATAGCCAATAAAAAAGCGTTAACGTCCCCATAAAACAGTTCTACGCAACACCGAACTAAGTCTTAAAATGCCTCAGCACTGGTTTTCCCGACGAAATGACATCTGAGGAACAGGTACAAAAATTCCATACTGATGACGTGTCACTACCAAGATCTGGTAGTGCGTCTGACTGGCTGAAGCAAATTTTCGAAAATTTCCCTGTCACTCGACCAATCAGAGGCATTACTCATATCTGTGTAGTGAAGCGTTCTGTGTGGTGACGCGTCGTATGGAATTTCTGTGCTCGTTTCTCAGACGTCATTTTTTGGTGGTAGCGTCTCGAAATGTCGGATGTTTTCTCAGGCGGCTTACCCTCAGTAGTTAAATTTGAAATAAGGGGAAATAAGTTATTTCGGAGTGCCATTTAAAGGGTAATCCCGTTCTAAAAGTTTGTTTCCTTACTGACATTGTGAAGGTTTTTACCTACTGACCTTCCAACCGCTTCTCAAGAGCAAACAAGTACAAGCACTGAAATTCCCTGGAGGGGAAAACAACAGAGTTTTTCTACAGGGAGGACCCGCCCCAAGGTCCCACCCCTTACCCTTTTATACACCATTTTTTACCTTTGTGTACCTCCCATTGAAAGATGGTACCCACTTAACATGCCTACTAATAAGAACTGGAATGAATCGCTAAAACAGGAAGACTTTTTTTCGTGGGACATTTAAAATTATATAGCCTTACACGCAGACTGGCCATAAGGCATGTCTTTCTCGAAACATTTTCATTAAAGACCCATTAAAACTCTTAAATGATAGATTGCCTTCTCTCTCATATACTTTAATTGGTGAATTCCCTACCATTTGATATCCTAAAGCTTGAAAAAAGCACCCCCTTCAGGCGAAGCCCCTGATCCTCCACGTAATTTAGGCCATTAAAGGGAGTGCCCTACCCCTCCTCCCCGCCCCCTCCCCCCTTACCCCAGAGAACATTTTTCATAAATTTCACAACAAACGCACTAAACGTATGCCATTACATTTTGTTTTTATGGTAAATTTCGAAAAGGGTATTACGAAACCTACCGCGGCAAGGTAATTGACGTTTATATCTACTGTGATCTTACAAATATCGGCTCCTCTTGTTGACCAGTCTATAAGACGTGAATCAACGCATCTACTAAAACATTTAACACTTCGGTTACTTCCTACACCTGGATCCTACCTTTTTAAACATCTCTTGCACCTATAGTTATATGGACCCCAAATAATTCACCATTTGCTGTTTTACTCATATCAGCAGCAATAAATACACTTCGATGAGAGCACAGGTTTTCTCCATGAAACCTGTTTAGGTTTTATCTGTGAAAAACATGCAATTTTCTGTGGCCCTAAGTCGGGAGATATATAAAAAGATAAGGGAAGAATGTCTGTAAGCTTCGTCTTAAAAAAACACTTGTGAGACAAAAATATGCAAAACAAACATTGATGCCCGTTTAATATTGCTCTTGAAAGCCCATAGAAGTCCTTCCTCTTTCCTCCCCAAGGTGTCTTTCCATTTCACTATGTGGCCCAGGGTTAACCGGTTTGAAATTTCATAGATCGGGTTTCGGGTTTTCAGGCTACCCAGAGCAATTTTTAGCTATTTTTAGGTAATTTACACAGGGTACTTCAGTGACAGAATCCATTGCCCTTGCCCCCCCCAATCCCACCACCCCCTCTCCACCCCCGAAGGGGTGGCGGTATGATACCTCCACATATTGAAAGTATTCCTTCCTTATTGGTGATCAAGGCCCACAAAGTGGTTCTAAGTGTTGTTTACCATGTTGTACTTTTTTTGGCTTGCGTAGCATGCAGCGCGGTGCGGAGTGGAAGGAAAAAAGGAGGGGGATTGGGGCGAGAGTATACTCGAGGCAGAGGGGGCATAAATATTAAACGACCCTTCACGCTTTCCTTCCACCCCTCCCCTTTTTTCGCCGACCACGCAGGCTCTGGCTCTTTTATCACGAAAGGGCTGGAAAATCGTTCGTCTTCATAAAGCCCAGCTACTTCCCAGGGTCTCATAAGTTCCTTTGCAGTCATGACCTGATCACTTAAGGGAATAAAAATTCTAGTTTCAATATTTTACCTATGAATTTTTGGATGTATGTCCACAGTTCGAACGAGTATATCCGACAGGAGAAAAACCTGTATCCAGGGGGGCCTGTCTGGAGTCTTAAACCACAAAAACCTCCCTCCGGCCTCAGGTGGGCGGGAATGAATGAATAACTTTGAACAATGATAACGAGTGATGTTTGACATTTTTGAAGGTAACCAATGCAAAACAATCATTTATAGATCTAAATGTAGTTACTTCATACTGTGTTTGTCCGTGGACATAATTCTGCGCATTTTGAATGAGTCCACGTCAAGCTCGCTGTGAAAAAGGTAAGACTAAAATTAATAAACTGATTAAAATATTGGTAACCTTCCGCTTCGAAGGAAGAACACAAAAATAAACGCGCTTGAGAAGGGAGATACGAAGTCACAGCACAGTGGGAAGTGACAAGAGGTCGTAACATGGTGCGGATGTTTCTATTGGCCTAGTTACAGTTACGGGTATTGTCTCATTATTTGAGATATCTTATATGCCTCTTTATAACTTGTTTGGTTTTCATGTCTTTAACCTTCACCAAGCAGTATTTTTGTTGGCTCGTTCCTGGCATTTTAAGCTTTGGTCGACACAGAACAGGGTAACAGATTTCAATTTCTGCACGCTAGCGTTCACAGAATACTCACAGACACATCGGAACGCTGAAGAAGTTTTCTGATCACTTAGGTAATTGAAAAGGTCAAGGGAAACGTGTGACCTTTTGTGGCACTAGAAGCAACTAAGTGAATTCTTCATGTATTTTAGATCTTCGGTTCCCATTCTTACTTTGCACAACTTCCTCCATAATATTTTAGCTGATGTATGCATCATTTCGAACATGTTTGACATTTGTCAAGGATTGCGACAAATATTCGGGAATTTTTTTTTGTAAATGCAAAGGGCGATGTAGAGATGGTTAAGTTTGCCTAGAACTTTTGAACCTTGTTGAATCTGTGACAGAACCAACCAGCATACGTTTTTCCCTCTCCCGCCGGGATAGTTGAGCCAACGGGAAATAACACACACCAGAAAGAGAGAAATAATTGTTCTTGTTATAATATATGGTTATCTGTTTTCCTCGAGTAGTTCTCTCAGAGGTGGCGGGGGAAGGGGAGAGGGGGGGTAATCTCTATAATGGTTTAACTGGCCAGGCTCCGTCCGAAAGGGGTACCTTTTTCATGCTTCAGGTATATAAATGGGTAGGGATTTTTTTAGTATATGAGAGGTTAGGGACATCTGTCATTTCGGTCTGTAAAAGGGCCCAAAGGGCTAGCAGGTACACTTACTGTGAAAAAGTGTAGAAAAGCGTTCTTGTTGTGTGATTTATTCATAATTATTTTAAACACAGTGCATTTACAGAAGTTGAAAGGGATGCAAATTTCTCAGCTAGGTACGAGGGGTGCTCTGATTTGTCAATAGAACGTTTACGAAATGGGTACCTTTCCTGCCAAAAATGGTATTTAAAAGGGTAGGGGCTTGGACCTTGGGGCGGAGCCTCCTCGTATAAAACTTTGTTAACCAAGCTAGTACTTCCCGGTCTTGCAGTGCAAAAATTAAAGGGGCAGTTTGTTTTCATTATAACTCATAGCGAAGCTCCACCCGCGTGTTCGAAACACGCCGGGGCCCCATAGCTAAAAACATTTGGTTATCTATCTGTCCAAGAAATTTTGGTAGTCACGTGACCGTACGTCCGCCCGCCCGCCCGTCAGTTCGCACCACGGGGGAACCAATGTGAACTGTTACACTTTCTAGCTTGAGTGCATGTGGGAGCCTGCAACTAGATTTTGCACATTCATGTTGTTGTCAAAATTGACAACTGTCAAAACAGGGTATCCGCTGACCAATATCATATGACCGTATAGCGGACTCAACTCATCGAGGTAGAATGTTTTTTAAGTTTACCGCTGACATGTTTTTAGTTTTCAACTGATTGTAGGCTCAACTCTAATTAGATTTCTTTATTCCAGTGTTT